>MQUG01003495.1:0-19137 GCA_007213375.1 Steinernema feltiae
CGCTCGCGAGCGGTCGCGTGATGCACGCGCGTACGGTCGCGACCGCGGCAGGCTCTCGTGCTGGGAGCCGGCGGTCGTCTAGTATATTTAGAGGCGTGGTGGCGGCCAGGGACGCTCGGCTTTTTGGTTTGTGGTGGTGGTGGGGGAAGGAGGCAGCGGTGGGGAATCGAGTTTTGGTAGTAATAAAGTGGAATTTTATGGTCGCGTCAGTCGAGAGGTCTTCGCCGAGAAGGCGGTGATGAGTTGGTGGTGGTGGGAATTGGAAATTGCACTAATCACTCACGTGGTAGACGTGGAAGTTTGGTGTTTGAGACATCCACAGCAGCAGCAGCAGCTGTCTGAAAGAGATCAACCACGCGCTTTCACAGCGATACAGCTCGTAAAACTGGGATTAGGAGGTTTATTTCAGCTTATGAGGGCAATTACTTCCGATTTGACTACTATTTTGGCCGTAACTGAGACCAGGAGCGCCAGTAGGAGAGCTCTGAAATGATAGCACAATGGATCGGAAGAAGACCGCAAAGCAATGTGTGTGGTTCGGGAGTCTAAATCGTCCATAGCAACTCCTGAAGAGTCGGCTCACACACGGCGTGGTAACTGAATCATAAAGCTAGGAAATCAATGTATGAACTGCGGCAAATTACCGTGGATACGGTACTTGAGGCATGAACGATTATCATCTGCATGGTAACGAGATAAAATGGCTGAAACGGGGTCTTTGCAAACAATCATCCTACAGTGGCCACTGAGAAACGGCTGAAAATCCGCTAAATTCAAGCATAAATCGGCAAAGCTATGAAATGATCTGACGACGAATGACGACCAACCTCAAAAACAAACAAAAAACGCCGCTTTGGTGTCAAAATTCACACCCCCTACAAGCACAGCTCATCCGGAAGCTGAAACGGTCGATAACCATAGCCCTTTGGGCTGGCGCGAGGAAATTGCTTTCCGGCGGCCATATTATCGACCTCAAACTCATCACCGAGTCATGAACGCCCGCAGATGCAACTATTACAGTAAACGGTCTTCGATCGACCTGACAACTCAGCAATAAATAACAATTTCTACAAGAAAACGTCCTCTTCGAAGAGATGAGCCAAAATCGAGAGGTCCTGAAAGCTAGCGTCCTCCGATCCTTCCATTGTCCGACTGAGAACGTCGTTCATGCAACGGGAGAATTCGCCGAGCACCGCGAGTTCCATGTTCCCTTCGTTTCCGTCGTGTGTTTGAATCTAAATCCACAACATTTAAGGGTGAAATTGCAAAAACTGACAGTCGAACCTGTAGCGCTGAAGTAAGAAAGCATCTGGTGCACGCCTCAACCACTTGATCGTCCAGATACATCGCTGGTGAACTGAAATACCAAAATTAGGACTTAGGTCAAGACTTCAGGACCAAGAACTGACCTCTTCAACGCTTCTCTATTCAACCTCTTCACCTCAACTCCCTCCTCATCGCTCAAATCGCTCAGACTAAAGGAACCGGACGAATTTGAGCCCGTGAAATCCATAGAAGCAGTTGCCGCCAGTCCAATCAGTCCAGCGGAAGCGGGACCACGCAAACAGTCGCGCTGAACGCGTTCCGATTCGCTATTATGACAATTACGGCACTTGCACCGGTCCGAACAGGGAACTTTGGCCTGAATTTTAGTGAAGTTAGATTTAAAAACCGAGTTTCCGCGCTCACCTCGTAGCACTCGCAGTAATTCTTCACACATGACGTCTTCCTACAATTGCATCCGCTTCGGTGCGAGCGTTCCAGCTGCGCTTGCGAAGACAGCGAATTCTTCTCCGCGGCCGCACTATCTGCCCGGCTTCCTCCTACGCCGCCGCCGTTTCCATAGGCGATTTTCGGCGCGAACGCGGTCGGATTCTTCTCCAGCGTGCTCTTCACTGCGACGAGGCGGTCGCCTTCGTGCCCAATATTGTTGTGGCAATCCTTGCAGTTGCAATCAACGCACATCTGCCCACTAGAGAAGCATTCGCAGTAGAGCTTGAGGCATTTGGAGCGGGAACAGTTGCACGGCTTCCGGGCGTTCGCCTTCTTTCGTCGCATATTCGGATGCATCCGGTGTTGCTGTTGCGCAAAGTAGTAGCGCACGGTGCTCGCGCGGGTTTCGTCCGTGTGCTCCTGTGAGTAGCGGACGGAGATCGGTAACGGTAGCGAGCCGTCATCGTCGCTGTCATCCGATGAGACGACCCTTTCGGGCGTTTCGTCCGACATTGTGGACCTGAAAGAGGAGGACGGAAATGAGAGCTTAGAAGGCTGGAAAACGCATTTGATCGAAAGATTCCACGCAATTTGATCAAAAATCATGAACAGAACGCAATGAAACGCGGCGCGTCAAATCGTGACCGATCAGGCGAGTTTTTCGCGGCTCCTGCGGCGAATGTCGCGCAAGACGAGATCACAGACGGGCTACGTGTCTGGCTTGACAATAGACAGCGCGCATGACAAACAGTTGAAGAGTTGATAAAGAACAGTCACGATCAGAAATCGTCGTTTCGTGCTGACCTGTAATTTGTAACTACTACTGTTAGCCTCAAAAATCAGGCATTTCACGGCGGGACAACGAGATATCGCACAAAACCGCATTTTTTGGTGTTTTTATATGAATTTGACAATTCCTATAGTTAATAGATGATTTCCACATGTTTCTCGCCCTCTAATTACCCTAATTCGATCAAGAATCCTGCAACACAACGTGGACAATAGGATACAAACGGGAAAATACGAAAAATCAATGTTTGACAGTTTCTGCAGCTCTATTAGCTCTGATTTACGATTTCTTGAGTGATTCTGGGTAATTCAAGGACGATAAACACGTGGGAATCATTAAATCACTACAACAGCCTGAAAACACGATTTTGTGTCATCTCAGTTGTCCCGCGGCGAATGCCTGATTTTCGTGAGTACAGTAGTTGTCACGATTATAACCTGCATAGCGCGCAGCCGGCAGAAGGCTCAGATTTCCATGCATCACATCTCACGTCAACCAAGACCGTTTTCTCATCGTAAACGACCAAATTTCGGCTCAAAAACCCGCTGTGATCCCTGAGAGCTCTTCGACGCATGGTTTAGACTCTTTTTTATTCAATAAATATATCCATTTGTATATTACATCGCTCTTCAAACCACAGGCTCCAGATTGATCAGCTTGTTACTGTACTCGGCGAGCTGTGCGATAGAGACCCGACCGCGTTGATTGATGAATTTTGCCACTGAAAACAGCGCGTCCATTAGGCTCGCATTCGGCTCAATTCTCGCCTACCTGCGTGCATCTCCTCCTCCGTGATGTAGATAAACTTTCCGCGATCATCGAAAACCCCGGAGAGCGTTCCCTCGTCGAGAAAGTAGTTCAGCCTGCTGAGCGCCTCCTCCGTGCGCAGTTTGAAGCGCTTCCCCAGCTCGTCCATGTAGATCACCTTTGTGTTCTGCACGTAGTCGATGAAGTCGCGCATCAGATTCTCCGATTCGTCCTCGTCGAGCTGATCGAATCCTTCCTCGCCGACCTCGAACTGCTCGCGCATCTTCAGATACTCTTCGTGCTCGCGGCGTTCGCGCTCCTCGCGCTCCCGCTGCGCTTTCAGCTCCGCCGCCTTCTCCGCGTCGTCTTCGGCCTTGCGGCGCGCATCGTCCGCGGCGTCGCGCTCCGCTTGGCGCTTTTTGCGTTCCTCGCGCTCTTGGAGCTCCTGAAATTGAAGATGAGGCTGATTGTGAGGCAAATGGCAGATTCTTACGTATTCGCGATTCGCGCGTTTCTCCGCCTTCGCCTGGAGCTTCGCCAACTTCTTCTTTCCGACGCTTCCGTCCACGCCGAGCGCCTCCGGGGAGAGCGGATCGAAATCCTCCTCGTCCTCTTCGGCGTCCTCTCCGTGCGCCTCGCGCATCATCGCGTTCAGGTAGCTGTTGTCCTCCTCGTCGTCCAGATTCACGCGTCTGCGGCCTTGGCGCTGACGACGACCGCCGACCACGACGGCGGCCTGCTGGTTTCCTCCTCGCTCGCCGGAGCTCTCTCCGGCCATGGCGAGGAGCGCTTCTGTTCGTCTACGAGCCGCCTGCTCGTCCCAGTGGAGCTTCAGGAGGCGAAAGATGATACCGAAGAGCGCGGCCAGGAGGACGCCGGCCGAGGCCATGAAGAATGGGTCGAATTCGGCCATTTTTGGCGCGAGGGCGATCTGGAAAGCGGTGGGGGATGAGAGGAGGGAAAGGAGAGTGCGTTGCGAAGCTCCCGGAAACGAAAATACGATTGAATAGACTGATTATGACCAGACGGGTCTTCAAATCTCTCAGGACAGCAATCACAAATCAGTAGCGAGTATTTGCGACTAAATCGAGTTGATCATCGTCCAAAGAACCGCCATTCGGGTCTTTGATGACAGAGGAATGCGTAGCCGACTTGATTAACCTCAAAAACAGAGCAAAATCGCCGAAAACGCGGCTGAATGGAGCGAGTAGCTCAGCTGCAATGCTCCGCCGTCTACAAAGCGATCGTGGATCAAGGCCGGGACGCAATAATCGCGAATCTGAGAAGGAGAGAGCGCTGCGAAGCTCCCATGGTAGCGAAAATACGATCAAATCGACTGATTACGGGTTCGCGCTAACAGGCCTCCGCAACTCTCTCAGGACAGCAATACACGAAATTAACGTCCGCAGGGAGCAATTGCAACTGAATCGGCCAAATCAGCCGATCTCCGAGCCTGCGATGACAGAGGAAAGCCTATTCACCGCATAAACAAAGCAAAAAACGTTGAAAACGTGGCCGAATAGAGCGAGTAACACAGCTGCATAGTTCCGCGATCGCAACGATGCAGTTGGAACAAATGCGTTGTAACCGTAGTTCCTCTTAGTCTGCGCAGGGAAATCCGCTTGGGATCCAGCACATCTTTATCGTCGTCCTGTGAGTTGGAGTTTCACGGGTTTCACACCAAAATCATCAAAAACATGGCTCTAATCTAATAGGTGCATAAATTTCAAGAATTTCAGCTGAAATGTACGCTTGCAACGGTACGTGCAACGACTGTCGCTCGACGCTAAGATCGTTGGCCAATTGTGGCCAATTGTAAACAATCTTCTTGTGAAATCAATTGAGACGAAAATAGAGCTTTTGAAGAGGATGGAAAATCGTTTTTTGGATATTTTTGTCTGTAAGACGCGATCGATTCGCCCGTTCCACAAAGTGACGAGCTACGGCACTGTCTTTCTTCATTTTGCATCCATCAAAACTGTATTTTTCGACCCACAGAGTCTGTTTTCAGCTCTTTTAGACTTCATAAACGATTAGAACTCTCCCTCTAGATTGAAATAGGCTTATTTTTAGGCAAATTTAGACTTTAAAGCATTAATATGCTTTTCTTCTCGTTTTCACTACTTCTGCTCTGCAAAATCGTCTATTTTCAACAAAGGCGATTTCAAAAAACAGCTCAAAACCTCGCGGAGCACGATCTGCACGTATTTTCGAATCAATTCAGAGTTTTAGAATCTCCGCATGTTGTTTATGGTTTGAATTGAAAGTTTTGTGTTAATCTATTAACTTTATGACCGTTTCTGTGTTCCGTTGGCCTAATTCCATGTTTAGTCATGGTCTGTTCGACGAATCGACCATCTTGCGCTCTCATCTTTGATCGCTTTTTGATCACTGTGTTCTTTTGACGTTTTCTCTTCCAATTCGGTCCGCTTTATCCCCATTAATTATGCTAATTAGTGCGTATTTGACAATATTCCGATAGAGCTCGTTGAGACCGATCGATTGAGCTCTCGTGCGTCCGAATCTAACACTTGAACCATGTATTAGGTTCAATTCTCAACTTGACACCTCGGAATTTTCATGCTTTACTATTGCACAACTTTCGCTTCAAGACCCAAATCGAAATTCTGTGAAAACAATCTCACAGTTTCCCTTCTATTACAGCGAATATCTCTGTTAACAACGTAATTCAGCTTGTAATTAGCATTGAAATCGGCCTAATGCCATAGAGAACATAGGTTTTAGCGGTTTTTAAGGCTTTTCTGCCCTCCTATCTATACATTATGCCCTTCAACAACCAGATTTCACTCTTCTCGATGGACTTTGACCACATTTTCCCACACTAAGGCCGTCGATTGACGCAAAAGTGCGTTCGAGGCGCGATAAGCGGCCGTCGTACGTCAACAAGGCACACAGGCCCTCGTTTGGCGTCGAACATCACTGTTAACGCTTATCGCACTCTAAAATTAGTTTTGTCAGGCCTGCAGGGGTGCACTGTCCTTGCTAAAAGCTGGAAATGTCGATTTCACGCCCGCTACCGAATTGATTATCTCGATTTTCGCTTTTTTGCTTGTGCATCGACGTCCGCTTTCATCAGGTGATGAAAGCGGTCCTAAAACGGCCACTTGTAGGCCTTGTCTACGCTTATCGGGTACAGGCAGACACGACGAGGGCCTTAACCACCCTGGCGTGAGTTGATAAGGTAATCAAGGGTGTGGCTGGCGTTTTGCAGGCCTGAGCGGCCTCACTTTCGCTACTTTCGATTGCAAATCGCGATTGGATCAATTTTAATGTCAAATTTATGACTTCATTCCAGTCCTGACCGCTAAATTCCTCTAAAAAGTGCGTCTTACGCAGTTAAATCGCATTCGTGTTGCATAATGTCAACAATTAGCGCGAGAAAAACAAGTCGATTGCTTGGTTGTTGATTGCATGTTGATTCGCGATCTTCGTTTCTGCGAGTCATTCATTCTTTGAACTCTGTTCGTGGCCTGTAGCGGTTGCCTAGGGTTGTTTTTTGCATTTAGGCTATGCCCACTGATCCCAGGGCGTCTACCGTATCAATGATAATTCAGTTTTTAGGATGGTCTTTTGAGTTGATGTTCCTAGGCTTTAGAAGCGAGGCTACCGTAGCTTGGAACTCAAGATTGAGCCACACGCATCGATTTTTGGTGCGGAGCTGTGATGACCGTGGATTTCGCTGAAAATCAACGATTTAGAGCCTAAAACTGGAGCTTTTGAGGCGCTGTACCAGTCGGTAGAGGTCGACTTGACGCTGTCGGACGCGCTTCTTCCCGCTCGTCCTTCTCTGGTCGTCGCGAAAATGCCCGGATTCGCGGTCACGAGGCTCTGATCGTGCGCGTGGACGTGGCCGTCGCTGTGGAAGAGGCGCGTCGTGAATTCTTCGACCGCGTAGACGAGGAAGAAGCCGAACAGCGCGATCAGCTGCACAAGCGGGTAATCCACGTTCCAGTGGTTCTGCGCTTTCACGTTCTCGAATGCTTCTCTAAAATGGAGTGGAGGGTTACGGTAGGGTTATGGGTTAGTCATCAGATCACTAGTTCACCGATTGGACCACACGCGTCGATTTTAGCTGCGTTGAGTCGTTGTAACCCCCATAATTTGGCCTGTTTTCGACTCTTAGTTTTTAGTGGCTTCAATCGGGGTACTGTAGCTGTTCAGATGGTCCCACACATCCCATCGTTAATCCTCTTCCTGGTTCTTAGCCCCCGGGGGGCTAGAGGGCTAGGAACAACGGATGTTCAACCTTTCCCTGACGTCAAAAGTCTCCGAAAACCGGAATTTTATGTAAATACAAATATTTTGACATTTTCTAGCGCGCGTTCAATCGTCATCCGCTCCGCTCTCTCTTGCCTATCACTTCGCCTCCGCTCTATTGATTTCTGCCTCTTTGGCTCTTATCAGTTTGACCCGACGAGGGCCTCGCAAGCCGATTGCTCCCGTTTGCAGCGCCTAACTCCGTTTTTGTCTCTCCTCTTGCAGCAGCCGTCGCTGTTATTCTCATATTTTAGGCCAATATTTGCGCTTTTCATTCGGCTCTGTGTATTCTCCTAAGATTGCGATGTTTACACTTTGGAGAGGACGCGTCCGAGAGATCAACAGAGTGGAATTCCGCGCTTCAAGTCGTGTTTCGAGGCTCAATTCTGATGTTTTTCAGATCAAAATGGACCCGAATATCACCAAGATCATCCTCATTGTGGTCATGTTCCTGTTGACGTTGATGTTCGGATTGATTCCGATCAAGGTGAGCCGTCAAGTTGCTTGAATTTAACTCAAAATCGTTTTTCTAGGTCTACCGTATGCTAACAGACGAACGAAGGACCAAGCTGATCAGCAAGAACTCGTACAAAGCGTGGCTGCCCTCTCTAATCATCTCGCTTCTGACCTGTTTCGCTGGAGGAGTCTTCATAGCGATCGTCTTCCTCGATTTGCTGCCCGATGCTGAGTGAGTGACTAACCCATATGCCTACCGTAACCCTCCATTCCTCTCTAGAGAAGCATTCGAGAACGTGAAAGCGCAGAACCACTGGAACGTGGATTACCCGCTTGTGCAGCTGATCGCGCTGCTCGGCTTCTTCCTCGTCTACGCGGTCGAAGAATTCACGACGCGCCTCTTCCACAGCGACGGCCACGTCCACGCGCACGATCAGAGCCTCGTGACCGCGAATCCGGGCATTTTCGCGACGACCAGAGAAGGACGAGCGGGAAGAAGCGCGTCCGACAGCGACAAGTCGACCTCTACCGACTGGTACTGCGCCTCAAAAGCTCCAGTTTTAGGCTCTAAATCGGCGATTTTCAGCGAAATCCACGGTCATCACAGCTCTGCACCAACCGCGGAGCAAACTTCGACGCGTGTGGTCCAATCGGTGGTCTTCACCATCGCCCTCATCATCCACTCGGCGTTCGAGGGATTCGCGTTCGGCGTGCAGCCGACCAACTTCAGCGTCCTCTCGCTCTTCTTCGGAATCATCGTCCACAAGTCGGTGGTCGCGTTTAGCGTCGGTCTCCGCCTCATCCGCTGCCACCCACAGCGACTCGCGCTCGTCATCACGCTCGTCATGTTCTTTGTCCTCACTTCACCCGTTTTTGGCGTTTTCGGGATGCTAATCCAGGTAGGAGCGGTCAATTGACACGGAGATTACGGTAGATCGTTGCAGGAGTCAAACATGAACGAACTAACAAAGGACAAACTCTCCACGGTGCTCATCAGCACCTCGCTCGGAACATTCCTCTACATTGCGTTCTTTGAGGTGCGTCCCAACGCGCTGAAAATCGACTCTAAACGCGTCATTTAGATGCTGGCGCCGGAAAGAGACAATTCGCACTCGCCGATAGCGAAAATGACGGCGACATTCTGCGGTTTCGCGGTGATAGCGGGTATAATGACGGTCAGTCACTGATCAGCAGACTTCCAGTTTTGTATTTTTGTACATAGCAGATTGAGAACAAAGAATTATGATATTTCGCAATCAAATCGTGTGATTGTGGTGGCATGAGCATGATCTTCGTGAGCTCGATTTAGTCCAAGAGACGATCCAGGAAGCACAGGCCGTGTGGCTCGGACTGAACTCTAGACAAACAGACAGCGGGAGTCCCTATCAAAACTCAAAACCAGACATGTCTGAGATGCCTTTTGTTCGGAATTCGTCTAGGTCCCGAGCGGAATAATTGCGACTTATACGATCGCCATCACAACTGAGCCAGAAATAGACAATCTTTTAAGCATGGGCGGATATATGGCGGAATTTTGCGAGATGAGAAAAATGTTTTGAATTTTGTGGTAATACCATTTTAAGTAGGCTAAAGTAGGCCGATTTCAAATGGTAGTGACAATGAGTGGGCGGTTAATCGCAAGAAAAGTTGACTGATCCAAAAAAATTGGATTTTTGACTTGATCCAGGCGAGAAAATCCCCAAATTAGGCGATGATTCGGTCATTTTCGGAACATGAGCTTCAAATTTTGAGAAAGTTTTCACGGAATTGCGAAAATGAGACTGAGACCAAAGAATTATGAAAATTTATAAGATTTGAGTCTTTAGTTTCACGTGATCACGATTGCAGGCGCGACTAGTTTAGTAGTCTTGATGGAAGAGTCTAATCACACGAACAGCGTCCTTCAGTCCACTTCAGTCCACGCATATCGCAGCATTGTAATCGACACATCTCAATGCCGTTTTGAGACCCAATGGTCACTCTGAATCAGTCTACTTATCGCAGGTTCAGGGTTGTGGACGAGAGCGTCACAACATTCAGGGAATTGCGAAATTCGGGACCGTGTCGATCGCCGTCTGTCTGTCCATCTATAAATCCATTTAGAGCGAGATGAGGCGCTCTACTCTATGCTTCTCTCAAAAGAGCCCGCGACCAAAGAATTCTGAAAATTGATAAGATTTGAACTTGCGACCGGAGGTACCAGATGTCACGACCACAAGTCATCACTGTGATAAACAGAATCCAAGTACAAGCACAATAGAATGACACGTACACAGAGGGTCGTAAACGTTTATGACAGCAGATTGTCATAAACCTGTCAACAGAGAGAGTAAACCGCGTAAAAGGAACGAAAACTGATAATAGGTCGTTCATTGTCTCTCCGGTGGCTGACTGTAGCCATAATGTTGTGTCTTCTCTTGCCGTTCCTTGTTGGACTAGCGCTTGCGACTCCGCTGGAACGCCGTCATCAGGATCTGGTAAGCTCTTCAAGCCTTGAGCAACCTCTAATCCCAAAATTTCAGATCTACGGCGGTCACATCGTGGAAACCCACGAATTCCCCTTTCAAATCCTCTTTATTCGCGCCGGTGAAGGTCACTTCTGCGGAGGGACACTCCTAACTTCGCGATTTGTCCTCACCGCCGCTCACTGCATGGATCAGATGAAGTCAAACGCGGTAACTACCGTATACGCTGGTCTCCTGAACGTCAAGGACCTCCAGAACAGTCTCGTTCAGTCTAGTCTGATCAAAAACATGACCTCGCACAGCGATTGGGACCCGAATACGGTGCAGAACGATATAGGCATCATTGAGGTAGGGAATCCGCCCATTTTGGGTTAATGTAGCTACCGTACTTGCAGCTGGAAACTGAATTTGTCTTTACGGAAGCTGTACAACCGATCAGAATCGAAGAACACGACCGTT
This sequence comes from Steinernema feltiae, assembly GCA_007213375.1. Taxonomy (NCBI): domain Eukaryota; kingdom Metazoa; phylum Nematoda; class Chromadorea; order Rhabditida; family Steinernematidae; genus Steinernema; species Steinernema feltiae. Next base: position 10,909 of record MQUG01003495.1, read on the forward strand.
TTGGTGAGAATGTGGTTACCGTAGGCTTTGGAGCTACCGACTGTGAGTTACTGTACCTTCAAATACGTGGTCTGAGTATACGGTAGTTCAGACAGAGAAGAAATTCCGACCGAAAGTAAAGTTTTGAGATACGCCGACGTGAAGATCTTCGATCGGCGATCTGTGCCGGTAGGTTACAGTAGTGTGGATTACGGTATTCAGCTTCCGCGCATTCAGGAAGGAGTGGTCTATCGTGGAGAACACTCCAATTACCGTAACCCAACTGTGCACGACCTCCAAAGTCCAGGGAATGCTTCCGGGCGACAGCGGCGGACCGCTGCTCTACCGTAATCGTGACCACACATGGCGACAGATTGGAATTACGTCATTCCTCTCTCTGCCCGACTACCAAATGCTTCCAAGTCAGTTTTTCGCTGTTTTTGACCAAATTGACTCAAATTTTGATTCAGACGTGTACACGAAGGCGAACGAGTACTGTAGCTGGATCTCCGAGGTCACCAACGAGAGCTACAAGTGGCGAATAGCGCAATTATGTTGTGTTGTTGTAATTCAGCCTAATTCTTTATACAAGAACCCATGAATCGAGAGTTGATGACGACAAAGCGCGTAGCACCATCCCTGATGTACCGTAATCGCTGAGGCCTCGTTCTCCGACATCTCCGATGATTTTGCGGATCCGATAGGTCGCGCCATCGAACCAAAACAGTTTTCCGCTCTCGTCGTACACCACAATGTCCTAAAAGTAGTTCAATCAGTCGCGCGCACAGAGCCTCAAATACCTTATTCGCATCGCAAACGACCAATTTTGGGCCGCGAACAATCCACTGCTGCTCTTTCGACGTTTTCATCTTGATCGTATTGATTCGCAGAATTTTCCCCTCAGGACCAGCGTCACAATCTTCAGGCGCGACTTTCCGTCAACGCAGAGAACCAAACGCGCGGATTCGCCCTCGCTAAACGGGAGTCCAACGTCCATATCGGAGTAGGCAGCGCGTTGTTCCTTCTCAAACAGCACTGTGCTCCTTGAGTACGGTAGTTTAGAAGTCAGAAAAGTCGAATTTTACCATTTCGACGTTGGAATGTGGAGTGACCAGACGGCGGAGAGCGTCTCGCACGTCGCGAGGACAAAAACAAAGTCGGCGAAGACGGAAATTTTCCGTTTCGCCCACGAGATGACCGGAGGGTCGTCAGGACACTCAATGCAGCAGTCTTTGACCATCGAAGGGATACTGTAGACCACGATGAACCACTTGGAGTCGTGATAGCCGAGTAGAACGATCTGAAGAGCGTAATAGGAGCATATCATGGCTTGAAAGGGCGCCGCAACCTGCTCTGGTGCTCTCCGAAAACAGACGCCGCATATCCTGTACGGAGCGCAATTCAGTCGCCGCGCGATTTTCCCCTCGGAAGTGACGAACAGCACTCCGTGTTCGTAGTCGGCGATGGCGATTTGATCGCCGCTGACGGCCACATCGACCGGATTCTCGACTGGCGGATCGATGCGGAAAGCGGTGCACTGGCGATAGCATTGAGCGGCGGCGGCGGAGGACGTTTGCGGCGAATTCATGAGGACCTAGGCGAAGATTTGATGCGAATGGTGCGAAAATGAGGCGAAAATGCACGGAATGTGAACGAAAGGGATATTTTCATCGCTTTGATTGATTTTTCATGATTTTCCATTTGGGACCCAATGAGAGCCAACAACGCGAACGTCCGTCTGGCGAGGACGAAAAATGAAAATATTGAAAATCGCGATTTTGGGTCCCGAAAGGAAAATCCTGAGGATCAATATTTAAACAAAAAACACTAATTTTCGGCTCAGGCGAGTCGACAACCCCAAATAGTCGTGTTTTTCATTGTGTTGTGGGTGGTCGTCAAGCCCAATTTGGACAAAATTGCTTCCGTCTCTTCCGTCATTGACACTCAATTTGGATAAAATATTCATGACTTATAGAGTGTCAGTCACACTGAAAGTCAACAGGAAGGGCATTTTAAATTAAGACTGCATATTTGAGAAGCAACAATTCAACTCAATAACCCTTCCTATTTCGAAAACACCCGAAAATTCAGAATCGATCCCTGCACACAGCACAGCACCATATTAGACCGCAATCCGGCACCCTTGGCCGTCACTCCGTAACCAAAAAACGATAAAAATGTCCAAAAGACCGCGAAACGACCTCTCGCTCGGGAATCGATATCTCGTGAGTGAAGATTCAATTACAACTTTGTGTAGATCGCCGCGAGATAAGACGACCGCGCGGACATAGGAGAGCCGACTCTTGGCACCTACATGGGCCAGAGGACACACATGAAGCGATAGCGGATGGGCGGAGGGCGCGCGTGCAAGAGCAATCAGGCCCTCGCTTGCTGGCGAACGCTGGGAGGACGGACTTTGGCGCCTCGTGCAGGTCGAATTCGTGCGCGCACGCGATCGCGCAAAGGAGAGAGAGAAGTAATTAGTTTTCGGAAGGAACGAACGAACGGAAATCCTCGTGTAATTTAACGCTTGTGGCGAATTGGCGAACGAAATGAGCAAAACAAGCGCTTAGTTAATGGGTTTTGTTTGTGGTTGCGCTGGCAGCTGCTGGAATTGCACGAGCTGAAGCTGAAAACCTAAAAATAATTAAATTTATTCCTCGCGAAGATCACAAAAGATTAACTCTGGTCGCCTTCTGCTTCCACGGCAACTCGGCCGATCCGTAACGTCCATAAACCGGTGATTCCTTCGACTTTGAGGTTGTCGTGGCCAGCGACGTCACAGTGGAAGGCGCCTTGTGCGGTACAGTAGCGTACATGGGGTAGTCTTCGCGTTCCTTGCTCGATTTACCTTTCCTGAAACGAGAGAAAGATGGTTGAGCGCGGAAAATCGAAAATTCGAACCAATTGAATCGATCGTAGTCGGCCGGCGGGAACCACGTGGTGTCCTCCTTTGATTTTACCGTAATCTGGCGCACTTTGCCCGTCGTCGGACTCTTCTTACGGTCGATCTCCATCTTTCGGTTCGATTGACTTCGCCAGTACGGATTCGCCGAGATGATCGGATTCTCTGCAAACGAAATGACCTCGGAATCTCTAGAAATTGCGCTCACCTTCGGGAGGAACGTGGTAGAGAGTCGCCTTGAATCGCGGGTCGTCGAGAGTGTCCATGGAGCCGGTCATTTTCCTGCAATTTCCATAACCCACAATCAGTCAGGTTACACGCTCGACTCACGTTTCAGTGGTCTCGCCGCTCGGCCTCGTTGCGAACGAAGTCATCGAGGGAATCGAGGCGACTTGGCGAAGCGTCGACTGATCGGAGGATTCGCCGGCCACCAACTCTGCCTTCGCGTTTGTGTTCCGTCCATCATTCGTCGCACGTTCGGCCGCCAAGCGATCGACGACGCCTCCAACTTCGCGCGCATTGACTGCAATTTTCTCTCTTGGCTTCGATTTCTGAATTTAAGCGTCATGCGATCAACTCACATATGCACCGCTTACCACACTCCCCTTCTTCGGCTTCCTCTTCGAATCCTTCGATTTCTGCGGCTTCACGGTGGAAGAATCGGTTGGTTTAGAGAGCACGGTGAACACGGAAACGGTGGACGTTGAATCATTGCTGCCAAACGTCGGTTTCTTCTGAGGAAACGAAGAAGTCGTCACGGGGGTTGTCGTCACCACCGAAGATGTTCTGTTGAGCGATGAAGGCTGAAACACACCGTAACCCCTCCGCAAACCGTAATACACTGACCGGACTGTCCGTTTGACTTTCCTTCGACCGCGTTCGCTTCGGTTGCGGTCGTTTCGCGTTGAATTCCTTCGTCACCAACTCATCCGGCCAATGCACGTTCTGCTGGACCCAAATCGGCGTTTTCTCGTCGTATTTCTCCTTCTTACGGCTTCTCGACGACTGATCGACACGCGGCGGCTCCACGGGCGCCGGATAGACGTACGGCTGTGGAGGGAGGTACACGTTTACAGGAGGAGCTGCCTGGGTTTGCTGAGCAGGCAAATAGACCGTTTTCGGCTCCCTCGGAGCTGCTAAACACCGAAACAATCAAGTTTGAGGCGATTCAAATCACCAGCTCACCAGATTCGACCTTGAATTGCGCGTTCTGCTGCTGCAATCGCAACTCCAACTCGCGCTCCCGGAGCTCGCGGATCTTCTCCTTCACCTTGCGCTCGTCCTCGACGAGTCGGTCTTCCAAACGACGGTGCTTCTCCTTCTCCGCCTCGAGCTTCCGCTTCGCGCGACGTTTGTACACCCAGCGTGTGAAGATGAGCGCCGCTGCGCAGCAGATCAGAATCCCGATGATCAGAATGTAGAAGATGATCGTCACCCAGATCATACTCATCGTCGACACGTAACTCCCTGAAAATCAGGGGAATTAATTGCGCGTTCAGACAACTCACAACTCACCGAGAAGCTCGTGCTGTGCGCCATCGTCGCCATCGACTTGCTCGGAGTTGACAATCGCCGCCGACGTGTTGTTCATCTTGTCGACGTGCGCGCGCACACGAATCGTCGTTGGTGGGATTGGACGACGGAGAACGAATCGACCTTCCGACTCTGCAGTGAAATCACGAAATGACACCGGAAAGTGTGGCGCGTCACCCGTATGGCGAATCAACTGCTGTCTGGAGCGCTGTCTGTTCCGGTTTACAAGCGGAGCTGCGCCGCATAACGCGTGCAGAGTCTAATCGGGTGAGCTGCTCTCAAACTGCGTTAAAATTGCGAATTCTCAGGTATCGCAGCTGACGTCCTCGCTTCTGTTTCCGCGAAGGCGATTCCGTGCGAAATGAAATCTGTTGACTGGTTGCGCGTCGTGCTCGTTCTGCGCTTCGCATATTCGTTTGTCGTGAAAGGTGAGTTTGTCTTCAGCGCTCTTCGATTCATCCGTTTCATTCCAGATTGCGCCGAAGAATGGACCGAAGATCGAAACCTCATGTACGGGAGTTACGATCACTACATCTGGTTCTACAAGATGACTCCGGAGAATAACCAGTTCTGGTTGGAAAAGCCGCCCAAACTCGAGCCGCTTCCTGATACGCGTGTCGACGCGATGTTCGAGCTTCCTGGGAATCGCGTCCTGGTTGTGTCCCATTCTTTGGCCTCCGATCGGAAGGTACAATTCGCAGTTACTGAATTCGCAGAGCCGGGGAGGCGCGGGTAAGTATTGAATTCGGCATCAATATTGAAATAATTCAAATGTTTTCAGACTCAACATGGACGTGATGAAATTGCCGACGAAGACTTCAGTTCGACTCGAGGGTGATTTAAAAATCTCCGATGGTGTTTTTCGCTTCGAAGAACTCTATCATCGGAACTAGGCATAGTTCTGCGAAGCACGTTTGTTTGCGGGGGCTGGTAAGAGTTACACGAAGCCCGAAAATCATGTCTAGGCACTTCTGCAAATTACACGATGCTCGTAACGCACGTCACTGCGCAGCAGGTCCAACTGTGGTCTCTCCGCGCTAAGCACAGCACTGCGCAGCAGATCATGTCACTGCAGAAGCCCTGCGTAGCAGGTCCCACGGTGGTGTCGCCGCGCTAAGCACGTTTGTTTGCGGGGGCCGGTAAGAGTTACATGAAGCCCGAAAATCATGTCTAGGCACTTCTGCAAAGCAGGTTAAGGCAACGGGGCCAAATTACACGATGCTCGTAACGCACCTCGCTGCGCAGCAGGTCCCACGGTGGTTTGGCTGCGCTAAGCCCAGCACTGCGCAGCAGGTCACACGGAGGAAAAGCCCTGCGCAACAGATCACCTCACCGCAAGGGCTCTGCGCAGCAGGTCACGCGACGGTCTCAACGCAATAGGCACCCAATTTTCAGAGTTTTCCCCTCTTGCTTGCAAAATCTACTTTTCCAAGCACTGCGCAGCAGGTAACACGGCAGGTGACGTTGCACTGCGTAGCAAGTAAAACACTTCAGTCCCAAAGTAGCGGAAGGCCCGACAGAAGTGCAAAAACCACTCATTTGTAACAAAAGAAGGCACTGAACCCCCGATTTTCTGAAATTTTCTCAAAACTTCTTACATCATTCGATAGAGCTCAAAAAGCGCTTTGGAACAATAACCCACTTGCACCCCAACTCGCAGAACCTAATTTTGCAATTTTTGGGTCCTACCACGAAACATTTTCAGAATTTTTACGCGTTTGTAGCACAAAAGGCTGCAAACATCGGGTTTTGAGTCGAGAAATTGCGACACAACATCAATGAAATTCTCAACTTGCCACCTCCAACTGGAACATGGCATATCTCGGCTATGGCTTCGAATTTCAAAAATAAAACGGATAAGTTTTGTGCGTCTATCTTTTCTCTACAACATATTCAAAAATGAAGACAAAATTCGAAAAATCGTTGACAAAAGATGTTTTTGGTAGCCTCATGTCCAAAATTGACATAAATTTCCCAATTTCTTGCCAGGACCCAACTGAAAATACCAAAAACCATATATTGTCGGATTCGCCTCCCCGAGACGCATCGAACAACGGTTCGCACGCTGCTATCGGACGTAAAGAAAGCCAGATAAACGCAAAAGATGACAATTACTGGTAAAATGGTCCTACCGCGAAAAAACTCAGGAAAAAAAAATTTGCGCCCCTACAGATGACGTATACCAAGTTTGAGTGAAACCCAACAGAGGGGAGCGAAGATATAAGGCCGCGAAATGTTACAAAATTTAGCTTGTGAATCATATAATAGTTAGACTAGGCCATAGTTCTGCGATGCGCGTGGGTCACACGGAGCCATCAAGAGTTACACGAAGCCCGAAAATCACGTTAAAGCTCGAAAAAAGCAACTTTTAGTGCAACTTTGCAGTCAGACACTACACACCATCGATGAAATTCTCAACTTGCCACCAAAACTTCAGACCGCCATATCTCGGGTCTCAACACGAATTTCAAAAATAAAACGGATAACTTTTGTAGATCTACTCTTTGGCTACAACATATCCAAAAACGAAGCCAAAATTCGAAAAATCGTAGACAAAAGATGTTTTTGGTAGCAAGGGGTAGAAATTTGCTCTTTTTCGCTCCAAGACCCCAAAATTCCAACTTTTTTCAAATTTTTTTAGGTTTATCGGATAGAGCTCGGAAAGCTCTTTCGAATGATATACAACTTGCACTCATTTTACAAAACACTCCCCAGAAACCGAACTTTACAAATTTTTTGGTCCCACCGCGAAAATATTCAGGAAATTTCTAAGTGTGCCCCTAAGGATCACTCATACCAAAAATCAAAACAATCGGTCCAGACAGAGCGGCGCTACGCGCCGCTCCAAGGAGACAAAAATTACGCTTACGAATCAGATAATTATCAGACTAGGGGATAGGATTAGGATTAAGCCTGTTACGCCCACCGCGCGCACGCGCGATGTCCGCACCTTCGGTGCGCGCAAAGGTTTGCCGGAGCTGAGGTGAGGTCGAAGCCAGGTGCATTGAATTCGCCGGTTGAATTACCCAAAGGTCATTTTGCGTGTGACTCCATCAGTAAGCGATCGCATGCGAGCAGCGGTGTGAGAGAGCGTCAGACGATCAGAGTATGCGGCAACCGTTGAGTGCGTGAAAAAATTGAACAAAAGCGGGTTAAAAATGTAATAAATTGCTATGCAAAATTGTTATATAAGTTAATTTATGTTACATTCAAATATAATTATTTACATATCACAGATTTAAAAATGTTATCACAGTAGAAATAATAGGTTATCACAGTTTTCAAAAACCCGTATTCAAAGAATATGTACATTACAGTTTACAAAATCATACGTTCTGGTCGGTTCCACGTCCTTGTTCTGTTCCACGTCCTTGTTCTGTTCTACGTCTGGCTAGTCCATGCAGTTCCGGCAGTTAGGCGCCATTGTCGTCGGTTGTGTCGCGACGTCGGTTTATTACGCAAGGCCAGTTGTCCGGGTCGTCTTCTTCGTCAATGTGGTCTCGCCATCCAGGACAGCGATGAGGTGGACTATCTCTTCTGCCGTTTGATGGAGGAGGCTGAGTCCAAAAGGAAAACTCAACGTTGGGGTCGTTGGCCGGCTCTCCTCGAGGTTCAACACCTCCTTCTTCCGTGTCCATGGGCTCTTCGGACGCGCGGCCTTCATCCTCGTCATCGTCGTCATCTTCGTTCTCTTCAACGGCCATCAGAGGCGCTGCAGCGATTGCTGGAGCTGGAGCGGCCGGCGGCGGGAACAGCGTTGAACTGACAATGTTCAAGAGCCGCTTCTGTGCTTGGAGTGGGTCGAACGGGAT
>MQUG01003496.1:0-38593 GCA_007213375.1 Steinernema feltiae
ATTCCAAAGGAGTTTGCCGCATAATACGACGACTTTAGTTAGTTACAAAGCTGCTTGTGATGTCTGGAATGCTTTCCTCCAAGGCTGCACTGTACACCAATCACAAAGCGTCAAATTGTCATGAAATCATCGAAATACAAAATCTAATAGCACGTCGCTGCGTATCCATGACAGGTTCGAACTGGGAGAACTGGAGCGCAGCCGACCGGACCCGTATTGTACACGATTCCGCCTCCATAGCCGTTGTATCCGCCGTAATTGTATCCTCCGTAATTGTATCCTCCGTAGCCGTAGCCGTTGTAGTACGAATTGTTGCACCCTAAAAATGTTGCTGTAATTTAATCAGGAGAAATTCACCTTACCACTCGCACTGATTAGTATTCCAATGACAACGCCGACGATGACAAAGAAGCCGATTAAACTTATCAACCCTGCTATTGACGAACTCGATGTATAGCCGTCGCTGAGAAGAGAATCGCCGTCGCTGAGAAGTTGATTCTCGTTGTAGTCCATCTCCACGACGTCCACTTCGAGCGATTCATTCGGGGAAACCTGCAATTATTTAGCACGTGTATTTACGGAGCGAATACTGTGGGATTTTACCGGAACGGCGCGTACAAGCGCTGTGAACGCGATTAGCGCGATGAGGAAGCGGTTGATCACCATCTTCGTTGAACAAGCGACCGACTCAGACTGAGGTAACGACCGGAAAGAGCGCGCAGCTCCATCTCTGAGACTGTAGAATCAGACGGTCTCGAGCCACGTCACAGCTTCAGCTTCGGCGCTTCAGCGATCGTCATCTGTTCATGGAAACGCTGCAGCCTAAATGAGTATGGAGTGGAACTGACAACACATCACCAAGAGCAGTGAAGAAGATGTTTTGAAGAGACGCGCAATGAGATCGTTGAACGATGAAGCGGAGCGGAGCGGCAACCCTGAAAACATGTTTATTTGTCTCAAAAACTGAAAATAAAGGTGAGTAATGAACCCTCTAACTTCAAGTTGCTTCGCAGAACCGCAAGCGACAAAGATCGCTTTACACATTTCAGCATTTCAGTGACTCGTCACCTGCGGGTTGCTTTGCTCCGTGTTCTGTAAGGATTGGCCCATCGCGGCGAAGGGAGAGTGTTGGACACGGCGGATCTGCCCTTGTAGCGAGCACTTCTTTTATTACTTTATTCCACAATGAAACGAAGTTTCCTTAGTACCATTCGACGTTCCAGAGGTTGTCGATGCCGAACGCCTCGATTCCCACGTAATCCTTCAGCGGATGCGGTGGCGTTTCTGTGCTCAGTACGGTCAGAGAGCGCGACTCCTAGCATCCGCCGCAACCAGAAATCGCCGTTGGGATGCGCAGAGACGTCATTAAGCGGGAGGAGAACAGGATCGAAAGCGTTTTCGGTTCAAAAAGCGCCCCGCGACCCACTTTCCCTCCATAAATTCCTCGTCTCGTCGAGAGACGCAACTCGCCATGTCGCCTCGTCTCCTCTCCCTCGCGCTCTTTGCCGTCGTCGCCGCCTCTACGCTCGCTGAAGGCTTCGGACCCCACGGAGGTTCTACGGAGGCTACGGCGCCGCGCCGTTCCACGTCTACGATAGCGGATACGGTGGCCAGCACGGGTACGGCAGCAACGGAGGTCACTCGGACGGATTCAAACGCGGCGAAAAGTCCGACTGGTCGGAGGCGAATTACGGAGGACACGAGCGCCACGCTGACGGCGAGTCGTACGACAAGAAGCACGCCGACGGCTACGGTAACAACCACGGATACAACGCTGCGCACAGCGACGGCTACGGATACGGAGGCGAGCCAGCGGGTTCTACGGCACTTACGGGCCGCAGAAGTTGTGGTGAACGCAGCGATGATGTCAATAAAACGTGAATTTTGCATCTTCGCGACTCGAAGGCGCTCGGGTTCATTGAAGAACGGACTTTACTGACAAACACAAATCTCCTTTCACGCCTTTGGACCGCGTTCTCGCCGACTTGGTCTTCGCCTTGGCCATGTAGGAGTCGATGTCGCGATCCAATTCTTCGGCGGTCATTTCGGTTCGCGCGCTTTTCTGCGGCGCACTGCGGGTTCCTTGGCGATTCCGCGGGTTGCGTGGACGACTCGCGTGGAACTCCCTGAATCTTCTGGTGGACTGTGATTCTCTGCTGGAGACTCGGCTTCCCAGCGGCCGATCCACCGACGAGCGTCATCTTGAGCTCGTGACCGTCGAGGATGATCCCTTCGAATTCGTTCATCAACTGCGCGGCGTCGAGCCGAGAAGAGAGACGGCGGCGTTGCGGCCGCCGAGCGAGCGGCCGCGTTGATCGAAGTGAACGGCGACGCTGCGGGGTCGGTAGGAGGCGAAGAGTTCCTTTCGTGATCACCGATTTCTCCAAGTTGGAGATGCTGACTTGCACGACGCGGCGGGCGGAAGCGCCGGACGCTCCGCTTCGAACTTGTCGCTCTTCCACTTTCCTTCTGGAACGCGCTTCGTGAAGAAGGACCTGATCGGTCGACGACCCTCTTCTGCGCGCGAACTTACGCCGGCGCCTCGGAGCTCCTTCTTGGGGATGAGGGACATTGCCAGAGGTTGATGACCAGATGGATCTGTTGGAGTGTCCTCGACAGAGGTCCTTATATTAGGAGAAAGCAATGCTGGGAACCAATGCCACCATAGAAGCACATTGACATTATCGTAGTTATTGAGAACTTCGGTCCTTCCTTGCGATCGTAGCTCTCAGCGCCCGATCGCCATGTTCACATTTTGTACCAAGAGACTCTAGATTTGGTTCGACTTTAACGCGTCGATGAATCGGTCGATTCACTCAGAGTGCATAGCTCAATTGTCAGATGAACCCGCTCGCTGTGCCGCTGGCTGATGAATCGCTCGACGTAGGCGCTCAACAATGGAATGTTCTCGGGCGCTTGAATAACGAAGAGAACTTTGGCGGAGACTTTTGTCTTCGAAGACGCGAAAATCGATTCAAGTCGGCTGAGAACGAGGTCCAAATCGATACAGGAAGAGTAGTCGAGCCGCTTCTTCGAAATTATGGCGTTCGCTGCACCCTTATAGACCGGAAGCTGCCAATCGAGTTGAAATTAGATAGAAAAAAAACGTTGTTTACCTGTTTTCCGTTCGCTCGCAGCGTCCTCGAGACGTTCGCCGTCGCCTGATCGACGGAAACGCATCCGTGGACCGTCGTGATGGCGATGACGTCGGTGGTGTCGCTTTGCAGCGCGATGGAGATCGCCCTCACGTCGTCCGTCACTCCGTCGGTGTCGATGATCTTCGTCATGACCCGCCTGTCTGAAACGCAGAATTCAATTCGCTCAAATTCCACAAAAATGTACCTGATTTCCCTTATTTTCCATATTTATTTCACTAATATTGTGTACATCTGCATGAACGCATCATTATTTCCAATGCAAAATATCAACTTTATTGACAAAAGAGTTTATAAGATGTCAAGGACAGCTTCAACGAATCCAGGATAACTGCGCAACTTCACGGTAAACTTTTCATCGCTGGCGATTTCATTGAGGATCCCCATGAGGTCCGTGTCGTTTACAATTTCAATAGCAGTGCTTTCGTCTTCCGTCTTCTTCGCTGAGCTCTCAACGTCCTTGGCTTCGGTTGGATTTCCGCTCATTTCAGCGAAGCTTTTCTCAATTTTGTTAAGCTTCTTCATCGCTTGCAGCAGTAGCCCATTGATACCGTCGATGTGCTCGCGCAAAGATTCAATGGCGGTGATGTCCATGTGTTCTGCAAGAATAACATTAATCGCTGGAATACATCGATAGCACCACAACACAGAACTAGCTGAACACAACGCTGCCACGCTTACAAAGGTAAGAAAGCATAAGAGAAACAAATTTAGAGTTGCGAAATTTTATAATACGATTACGTAACGCAAACCAACAGGAAGGAAACAATGTTGGTACATTTTTATTTAATATGGAAGTGGAAAAATCAAAACAGACAGAATGACGAAAGAAAGACCAGTTCAAACCAACCCAGAGAAAGCTAAATTTCGGTACGACTTTATTAATAATAAAAATTGAGAAAGAATAAAAAATAAAGTAGAAACCTGAAAATAATATATATACAGTATATACAGTAACACGACGTCGAAAGGCCCAAGAGGACTAAGCGGGCACCATGGGTCCAGGAGCAGTCTGGCGAAGGAACTGGTGACGGCTTGCGTCACTCGCACTCATCCGCGGAAGGTCCCTGGAGTTGTAGGCGAGGAGGCCAAGCATGAAGCGTTCGAAGTATACTGCATCGCGCAGCATCCAGTCGTGTTCTTCGATGACCGTGGCTGCGATCGACCAACGAGCGCGAGGCTTCATCAGTGGATCTCCCTCCTGGAAAAGATAATCAATCGGAAATAGCGATTAGAAAGCACTCACCTGGTCAAAGTAGTGGTCGCTGAAGCGGTAGCCCTTGCGGTCGCAGGGAGGCTGTCCGAGAATCTCCATCATCTGCATCAGATGCTCCTGGTTCTGATCAGCAGGGCTATCTGAGCAGAGGATGAAGAGCTCGTCGCCGTCGTGCAGAGTTCGTAAGACATGCAGGCAAAAGCCCACACGTCGGACCAGCAGCCACCCACCCGTTGACCCACGATGGTTTCGAAGGAATTGTATCCACTGGCACTGGGTGTGGGCACATCCGCCGACGCCAATCCTAAAGAAATCAGTTACAGATGAACTAAAAATGAAGAAAACTTACTTTCCAGAGGTAGGAACCTCCCAACCCGGAGATCTTGGCGTTGGCGGGGAGAGCGTCGCTCTGCTGCAGTGCGAACTGATCATGTGCTTCGACATGATTGATCTTGGCAGTTCGCATCTGGGCCAAGATAGTTGCAAGCGAGGGGGTGCTTGATTCGCTCACTGGATGAGCGTGCATCATCTAAATAAATCGAGCAGTCAAACAAAACATAATAAATCAAGAAACTTACGACGCCGACTTCTAATGAGGCCTGCGTCAGAGCAATCGCCTCATCCAGGAGGTCGCGCACGCCACTCGGCTTCAACTCCACCATGATGTTCTTCAAGCTCAGATCTCCATGAGCAGCGTCTCTTGAAGTAATGCAGCGCCCTCAGTCCCTCTGCCACTTGCTTGAGGATGTGTTTGCACTCATTCAAGGGAAGTGGAGTGTCAGCGGTTTCGGAGTAGGTGGCCAACGACTGGTCGTACAGCTAAAAAACAAATTAGAGAAGCCCAGAACGAATAAATAACCTCAGTGACGATGCATTGGAACCCTCGGACGAAACCAGCGAAGGAATCCCCGGCGAGGTTAAAATGGTCCGACATCAGCGCCAGTCGCTCGTTCTTCTTCTTCTTCGCCATCATCTTCAGGAAGACCTACAAACAGTTGGAAATTAACAAAAATGCAAACACAAGCTTACGTCAATCTCGCGATTGGCTTCCTGCGAGGCGGCATCCGAGTTCGAGAAGATCTTCATTGCGACGAGGCGGCAGTCACGGGTGTCCCAGCATCTCCAGAACACAGCGTTTTTGCGCACAGCTAACTTCTTGAGAGTGAAGTAGCTGAAATAAATCAATTTGAATGAGAGAAAAGTCACGACTAGCGCCTACCGGCGTCCCAACAGCATGTGTTCGAAGATGGGTGCATGCCCAATCGTGCCGAACTGGCAACGACCACGGAAAGTCGACGTGGCCGAAGCAGAAGTGTTGTTGCGGATGACTGGAATGCGAAGAGCGTTGAAAACGAACGTTGCAGATGAGTTTTCCATTTTCGAAAATGTCGAAATTTCGAAATTCAATCAACGAAATGTGCAGCGACCGCTCTTCCACTCGCGCGGCCTAAAATGTGACCGTACACAGGCGTTTCGCTGTGGGACCCAGAAAATTTAAAATTCAAAAAGCACTCTCGCGCTCAAATGCGCGATTTCGGTGAATTTTTGAATTTGCAGGACGTCTTGCAGTAACTGGAACCCCAAATGCACTCTGCGAGAACGATATTTACAAAAGTTTATCCACTAAGATTGATATGTGTACACGACGACAACTCCAATAGAAATACGGAGCACCGCGATGCTCTCTTAAACAGCTTCAACCACGTATTTATTATGCTGAGTATCCTCTGTCGATCTGCCACTTGATCAGCCGCACCTTGCACGCGGGATCAGCCTCGATTCAGCGGATGATCGACGCGAATTTGTCTTCCATAAGAGGGCGTCAGCGATCTGCCGGAGTCGGTTGTGAAGTTGTGCTTGCTCGAGTAATCCCAGTATTTGTCCTGCGTCCAGAAGAGTTGGCGCGGATTGATGCCGGCCTTCCAGAACGTGTAGAAGTAGGCGGCGAAGGAGCCGATGCAGATGATGGAGATTCTCGGACAGCCTCCCTGCGACCGCAAGGGCTACCGCTTCAGCGACCACTACTTTGACCAAGTAAGTGCTTTCTAATCGCTATTTCCGATTGATTATCTTTTCCAGGAGGGAGATCCACTGATGAAGCCTCGTGCTCGTTGGTCGATCGCAGCCACGGTCATCGAAGAACACGACTGGATGCTGCGCGATGCAGTATACTTCGAACGCTTCATGCTTGGCCTCCTCGCCTACAACTCAAGTGACCTTCCGCGGATGAGTGCGAGTGACGCAGCCCGTCACCAGTTCCTCCGCCAAACTGTGCCTGGACCCATGGTGCCTGCTTAGTCCTCTTGGCCCTTTCGACGTCGTGTTACTGTATATACTGTATATATATTATTTTCAGGTTTCTACTTTATTTTTATTCTTTCTCAATTTTTATTATTAATAAAGTCGTACCAAAATTTGGCTTTCTCTGGGTTGGTTTGAACGGGTCTTTCTTTCATCATTCTGTCTGTTTTGATTTTTCCATTTTCATATTAAATAAAAATGCACCAATATTGTTTCCTTCCTGTTGATTTGCGTTGCGTAATCGTATTATAAAATTTCTCAACTCTAAATTTGTTTCTCTTATGCTTTCTTTTACCTTTTGTAAGCGTGGCAGCGTTGTGTTCAGCTAGTCTGTATTGTGGTGCTATCGATATATTCCAGCGATTCTTGCTATTCTTTCTTGCAGAACAGATGGACATCACCGCCATTGAATCTTTGCGCGAGCACATCGACGGTATCAATGGGCTACTGCTGCAAGCGATGAAGAAGCTTAACAAAATTGAGAAAAGCTTCGCTGAAATGAGCGGAAATCCAACCGAAGCCAATGACGTTGAGAGCTCAGCGAAGAAGACGGAAGACGAAAGCACTGCTATTGAAATTGTAAACGACACGGACCTCATGGGGATCCTCAATGAAATCGCCAGCGATGAAAAGTTTACCGTGAAGTTGCGCAGTTATCCTGGATTCGTTGAAGCTGTCCTTGACATCTTATAAACTCTTTTGTCAATAAAGTTGATATTTTGAATTGGAAATAATGATGCGTTCATGCAGATGTACACAATATTAGTAAAATAAATATGGAAAATGAGGAAAATCAGGTACATTTTTGTGGAATTTGAGCGAGTTGAATTCTGCATTTCAGACATGCGGGTCATGACGAAGCTGATCATCGACACCGACGGAGTGACGGACGACGTGAGGGCGATCTCCATCGCTCTGCAAAGCGACACCACCGACGTCGTCGCCATCACGACTGTCCACGGATGCGTTTCCGTCGATCAGGCGACGGCGTACGTCTCGAGAACGGAAAACAGGTATACAACGTTTTTTTTCTATCTAATTTCAACTCGATTGGCAGCTTCCGGTCTATAAGGGTGCAGCGAACGCCATAATTTCGAAGAAGCGGCTCGACTACTCTTCCTGTATCGGTTTGGACCTCGTTCTCAGCCGACTTGAATCGATTTTCGCGTCTTCGAAGACAAAAGTCTCCGCCAAAGTTCTCTTCGTTATTCAAGCGCCCGAGAACATTCCATTGTTGAGCGCCTACGTCGACCGATTCATCAGCCAGCGGCACAGCGAGCGGGTTCATCCTCTAACTTCAAGTTGCTTCGCAGAACCGCAAGCGACAAAGATCGCTTTACACATTTCAGCATTTCAGTGACTCGTCACCTGCCGGGTTGCTTTGCTGCGTGTTCTGTAAGGATTGGCCCATCGCGGGCGAAGGGAGAGTGTTGGACACGGCGGATCTGTCCTTGTAGCGAGCACTTCTTTTATTACTTTATTCCACAATGAAACGAAGTTTCCTTAGTACCATTCGACGTTCCAGAGGTTGTCGATGCCGAACGCCTCGATTCCCACGTAATCCTTCAGCGGATGCGGTGTGCGGTGATTAAAGTGGAAATGCTTCTTGCGGTTGAAATCAACCTAGGAGAGACGTGTTGTCAGGCCCGGCCGTTCGCCCGCTCACCTCAACGCTTTCGTTGCCAACGGTCATCCGAAGTTCGAAGAGTTCGCCCTCGATGAACGGGAAAGCATCATCGTGCCGCTCTTCCTCGCCCCAATCGCCTTCGACGTGCGAATTGTGAACGGTCTGAACACATTCAGGTGAATTCAAACTTCAATCGGATCCTACCGTATTCTGATGGAATCGAGAGTTCATGTAGAAGAATCGATTGAGATTTGCGTCGTAGAAGCTGATCGAGAAGTTGTTCGAGGTCTGTGCAGTGATGACCACGTGTCCCTCTGCAAACTGGTGCAGCTGCAAGCGAACTGACCGGAATACTCACCTTTGAGTTGACCAAATAGCTCGCGATAGTCTTTCGGGTACAGGCGTCCTCCGTAGGTGACGTCGCACGAGTCAACGTCGCCATTTACCAGAACGTTCTCGATTGTGTTTAGATGAAGCCTAAACGAAGATTTCAGGAGCAAACGCAGCATTTGAAGCCTACGAAGGATTGAACTCCACGATGTTATCGAAGTTGACGAAGATTTCGAATTTTCCGACCGAAAAGCGCACGTGAACGACGATTGTGTCGGGCTCCTCCGTGTTTTTCGCGTATTTCGCAACAGCGCTTTGGTTTAGAAGAGATTCTCCGTTCTGAAAATGCACTTCTACAAGCAGCCACTTCTCCCCCAAACCCACCTCGCAGCTTTCAATTTCCAGCGCGTTCTGCTCGCCCAGAAACAGCAAACGCATAGAGACTTTGGAGTCATCGTTGTTGGAGAAACTGATCGAAAAGCTGAAAACGCCGCTTTGCTGCACGATCAATACGTTCTAGATTACTTTTTCGTGGAATCCGCGACCTTCAAGTCGAATCGCATCGATTGTCCGACGAGAAGATGATCCTCGAGGCTCACAACAAATGGAAACGACTCCTAAATTATCTTCTTTCAGAGCGGAAATTCGCGTCCAACAAACCGAACTGATGACTTTGTTGGTAAACGCGTATCCTCGCGCTGAAAATTTTGGATTTTCGTGAATTGCGTCCACAGAATGCGGCGAGTCGTGTTCACTTGCAGCGGCATCCCTCGAATGCGCGTAGAAACCGACGAGGAACAGAGCGAAGAGGACGGCGACGACTACTCCTATGCCGATGAGGAATTTGCCACAGCGTTTCATGACGATGACGACCGTAACGGCGACGTTGGGAGAAGAAACTGATCGGGAAAGTGGCGAAGAGTCTTACAAAACGTCGCCAAAACCGCCATGGAATAATCAGTTTGCATCGCTTTTGGGCGGACGCGTCTGAGCGATTCACTATGACTTGATTTATCAATCCTCAAGGAAACTGCGATTCAGCGGCGCTCTGCATGCATCCTGGAGTGCATTCTGTGTTTCTCCGCGCTTCTTCAAACCTCTTCTCTTGCCACCATCAATCAAAAGTTGAGTGACGCTCTGTCATCTGCCTCAAACCACAATCTCTTCGACTAGATTTTCGTTTGTTTTGGGTGCAAAATACAATTTTCCAAATAAAATAAGTGATTACAACCTTTGAATCGCTTGGAATCAGCAAATTACTCGTTTGGTGCACGAATCCTTGAGGTGCTGCAGCGCTTCGTCGCTGAACTTCGGGCGTCCGCTGAAGTCGGCGTGCGAGATCCACTCCATTTCGGGGCAAAACTGCGCCAGCGAGTAGACGCTCTTGTCCGTGCACGCGGTCGCGCGGATTCTGACCTCTCGGAGCCGACAGCGCTTCGCCATCGCCACCATCCCCTTGTCGCTGACCCACTTGCATCCGTTGAAGTTGACGCTTCGCAGATGGCAACAGTTGTCCGCCAGCAAACCGAGAAATCGGTCGTCAACGCCCGACATATGCGACGTCTCCAAGTCCTAAAGTGCACGCATAAGTCAACCGATTCTGTTTGCGACGATCACGGGTCATACCACGAGCGACTTGGCACCTCGAGCGATCGCAAACAACGCGCGGTAGGAGATGCGGACGCGGCAGAGACGAAGCGATTTAAGACGACGACCCGGCGCCTTCGGACCTCCGGCGAAGTAGCGATGGAGGAGGAGGTTGCTGATGTGTTTCACGTCGATCGAGAGGTGCGAAAGATGAGGAACACATGAAGAGATCAGAGCAAACGCGGTGTCCACAAGCCGGGGAAGGGCGATCTGAGAATACTCGCACTGAGGGCTACGACAGAAAGCCGGCTTACGTGAAGTTTTGTGATTTTGGAGCCCATGAAGGGGAGGAACGTGCAGAGGAACATGTTGGCTTGCTCGACAGCTGCCTAAACCACGAAATTAGCCTCAAAAGCGCGGGATTCTAGTGCTTACGTTGTTCTCCTCCAAACATGAAATCTGCAGATGGATGCTGGAGAGGAAGGGCTGCTCGCCGAGCCGGTTGATCAGATCGTTGACGTCCTCGTCGCCGCACACGGAAAGTCGAATCGTGTGGATCGTCGGCGGAAGTCGCGGCAGCTGGAAGAAGTAATTGCCGCAGAGGTCGACGTCCTTCAGATTCGCGCCCGAAATCTGCAGCTCCGACGGCATCTCCGCGTCCTCGTTCTCAAAGTCGAACATCTTGATGAGCGAGAGTTGGCGGATGTTGGGGCAGTTGGCGGAGAGGTTGCAGATCGTGTTGATGGGGTCGTCCAGATTCTTCAAGTAGTCCAATTCCAGAACGTTCAGGTTCTCTCCGAGGCAGTGCGCCACGTCGTAGAGCGCCTGGTCGTCCAGGTTCTTGCAGTTATTCAAATAGAGGCATCGGATCGTGGGGTTCGAGAAGACGAGCGTAAAGATTCCCTCGCTGGTAATCTGAGAAGAAATCGGGTGCAAAAGGCAATCGCCTCTCGCTCGCTCACCTTCGTGCAGCAGCTGAGATCCACGCTGAACAACTGATCGCCTTTCACATTCGCCAGCGCCTGCGAGGAGAGCGAAGGCATCAGGCGGAGTACGAGCTTTTTCAGCTTCCGCTGACCATCTGTCACGGCTTGAATTCCCTGAAAATGCAAGCGCTGCAGGCAAAGACTACAGTGACCGCCCCTTACCTTGTCAGTGACCTTCGCGCAGTCGATGATGGAAATCTGCTCGAGATTCTTGTTGAACTGAGTGAGCGCCATCAGAATGTCGTCGTTGAGATCTTCGCTCAGGTAGAAGTGAAGATTGGTCAGAGCCAAGCCAAAGCGCGGCATCGTGACCAGTCGAACGCAGTCGGACAAGCGGAGCTGAACGCCGTTTTACTCAGCCTTCGCTATAGAGATACCTGATCATGCGAAGCGAAAAACTCCAGAAGACTCTGTTTGCATCTGGCTGGCATGTAGGAGAGATAGTCGTTCAGCTGATGCTGACAAACAGCTGAGAGACAAAGGTCAAACAGGCTTTTGACCATGTCTGCAGGGTTGGCGGATCAATCACCTGAAAAGAGTTCGTTAGTTTGCAGAACATCAATTAAATATCGCGAGTCGTAAAATATCGATAAATAAGACGATCAGCCGTGATCCGCGCCTGAGGCTCGAATTCATTCTCCCGATAGAAGGAACTGAACGCTATGAATTCTGCAAATTTCGTGATTTCCTTGAAGATGGAAAACTCGGATGAATCAAGCAAATTGCGACGATCGGGGCGGTCGGCGACTTCATCAGAGAGAAGCGTCGCCGCGATCGCTCCTCATGTGAGATTACACAAAGCGCGCTTTTTCCTCATTCTCGGTCGACGCGGAGCTCTCGGGCTCAAATTCGCCCGCGAGGGCCCAGAGAGGCAGACGAGGAGTCGAGTGTCGCGTGACGTCGCGACGGAAGAGAATCGCGATGAGTTATGCGGCCGAAGATTGGTCACCGCTGAACCTAACAACTGACCGTCGCGACGCTTTTGTTTTTTGAGGCGAGTTGGGTGCGTTCTCGTGCGAGGCGAAAACAGATCGACGGAGATTTATTTGCGACGGAGACTCGTGAAAGAGACGATGGATGAGGTAAACAGACGGACACGGGCGTCTGGAAAGGCGAGATCTGATTGTAGGGCTACGCGGCCTGTTTACAGAAGATGGGGAAATGACGATGTTGTGGATCTGCGTTGTTTACTGCACGAGTTCGTGGAACGCGGATTGTAAAGTACACTAATTAATTCGGTCAACGCGATTGTCGGAGAGAGCATGACGTGATCATTTGACAGTTAAGTCACATGTTTTTTCACTCAACTCCTGTCTTGCGATCGTTCGTGTTGTGTCCGCATCGACCACATTAATGAAATGAGATCGGATTGTTCTCTCAAGCTCGTTGTTTGCTTTTGTCAACTTGGAAAACGGCGGAGAACTCGATATTTGTAAAGCAGAGATAAAGAGTGGTGAATGCGTTGTCCTATTCGATTGACCCACAACTGTCGCATTCATCTCTGAAGACGAAAACAAATGGGTAAAAGCAAACTGCTCAGTGCAAACATGACTTTCAACTTCGGAGCTGTTGGCTGGGACTACAACAGCCTATTTGCTTTTTTGCTGCGCTGTGACCCTCTTTAGCTGTCGCATTTGGTAATAATGCGGTCGAGGCTATCGAGCCAAATCCAGTGAGGCGAAAACCGCCGTTTGCGAGGCACGCCGTGCAGTTGCAGCTGTCAAAACAAATCACACGAGAAGAGAGATTTCAATCAGCGCGCCGCTCTCCGCGAACTTTCCCGGTTTCATTCCACACACGTCATGTCGCTTTGTATCTCAAATGGCCAAAAATCGCGCGTTCGTTCTTTAAAATGTGTATTCGAGTACACGAACCCGACCACGTCACATGTAAGTCGAACTGCGGACTCCCGTTGACCGATGAGGGAAAATCGTGATGGCGGTTGGCATTCGTTTGCACAGAAGCGATCGAGCCGCCTTCCGGTAGTCGTTGAATGCAAACAGAATTGTAAACGAAGCGACGAAGAACCGCATCTAAATACAGCGCGCCACTCGGTTACGGTATCTCTGGAGTTGCAACTCACCGCGATCAAACTGCCGTAGAAGTTGACTTTGACATCGCAGAGTTGACGGTAAACGGGCGTCGTGGATGGGAGAAAGGCGGTTGTGATATCGGTGCAGAGCGAATAAGCTGAAAACGAGGTTTTCGTGTGTTTGGAATGCGAACTTGCGGATCAGGAAGATCGTGGGCGGTGTGATGTAGAACAAAATAGCCAAAAGCTGCTTTTTGAGCTGTTTCTTGTCTCTCCTCACTTCTCTGAGCAGGTTTTGTTGTCGGTTGAAGAGGAAAATCTCCCGGATGCACTGAGCATTGCAATCTGCGTTCACTTACAACTCGAAATGGTCCTACCACGACGTAGAGAACCAAAAACATCAGAAAAGTTCCGATTTCCGCGATTCCTTCAACGTAGTCCGACCAATTCACAGCGAGTCGTCTGCCTTTCAGGACGATTTCATGTGATTGCTTCGAAGAAAGAGTGGATACGGTACTGCACAGCACCGCAAGGACATGAGCTGACAGGAACCAACAGTGCACTGCCCTGAAAGAGGGAAAACGCGCGTCAACGTGTCCTTTCGTCCTTACTTCTCTGTGAGGTGCGAATTAGCGAAGAGCGGCATGGCGAACGAGATAAAGGTCACTCCGACAAGGACGTTCGCAAGCATACGGTAGTCATAGCCGCAGAGATACGCGATGACGTCGCCAAAATAGTCGAAGAAGAAGTCATTCGAGGAACTAAAGTCACTTTCGAAGTGTTGACCGCGCTGAAACGAACTCTTTCCGGATTCCAAATTGTCTTCCATTGCCGCAGAGCTTGAGAATGACCAAGGCGATCGAGTAAAGCGAGTAGCCCAGGCTGGGAATTGTGAGATTCAGAGCGTATGTCCTCAGAATGCACTTGCGGACGCCCCGAAAAGAGAGATAGATGACCGCCAAGTTGGCTAGAAAGTGGGGGATCGACAGGCTGCACGAGATGATCTCGTCCAGCAGCGGCATCGACAGCAGTTGAGCACCAGAACTCTCCATCTCGTCAATGCGTGACCCAAACGCGCTGCCTTCTCTGAAGTTGAATCCACAATCACGCAATTCATGTTTTGATTGGAATTTGCACGTAAGAGCCTTCGAAAACGCAGCTTCGAGCAAAGAAGACTTCCGCGCCTCAAGGTGAGAGCGCCAATTAGCCGGCAAGAAGTAATGACGGATCGCGAGGACGAGAAACGTGGAATGATTGTCTGGGGCTTTGGTTCGCGGAACAGGTGCGCGCGGTAATTAAGTTGGAAGTTAATTGACGGCAAAGATCAAACAGGCGTCCGTTGAGTGCATTTGCATCCCAACAGGTTGTTGTGGTGCAGAATCCAAAAGGCTGAAGACCTCCGCATCAGTCGCATCTACAAAATACCATGCGTCGCCGCCCGCTTGACGATATCCCCAATTCTGTCGGATGAGAGGTTCAAATCGATGCCGCGGCATGATTCTGTTCGTTATGCACTCGCTCGCCATCATATAATCGGTGGAATTTACGAATCCCTGGTTTGATTTCTCTATTTGTGTTGGATAGCGTGTGTTTCGAACAAACTGAATTGTGAAACAGAGTCAATATTTTTTGTATGTTAGGGTAGCCAATCGATATTTATAAAGACAATGTCGTTGCGCCCTTGAGCACTTTTCGCGTTTGCATTTATCGCTTCGTGATGCGAGCGTCTACCGTAATAACTTGATAATAATTTTCAGTGTGCGCGTGAATTCTCATTTCCAGAATTTCTTTTCACAAGAGCAATTGACCTATTCGTGCCACGATTTCTCGTTTTCTATGCCTAGACAGTGTTATCGATGTTGTCTTCATCGGCCGATTGATTATGAATCTGTGATCCAAGTGAAGCGGTCGTTTCAGCAATGTGTGAGGGCTATGTTCCTCGGTTACCGTAATGACGCGTCTTTATAGTCACTGCATTGGCAATTTCTCTCGGCATCTTCCATGCGCTTCTAGCGACTCTCGCCGTCATCGTCTGCAAGAAGACATCGCAGCGCGCATCAGAAACGAAGCCGAAGGACGAAGCGAATCCGTGGAACAACAACAGCACGAACGTCAACTCCGCCGACGCCGTCAGTCGCCCCTGCAACGACCGATCGGGGCTTTTGCCCGACGATCCCGACCTGAAAAGCGGTCATTTTGAGAGGTGAATCCGGCTCTTGTAGAAGTTCGCAAAGGTCGACATTTCAGGAACGCAAAGCCGCCATCGGCCTATGTCGCGGAGAATTCGAAAAACGAGGCGAACGCCGAAGGAAAGGAGCCGGTGGTGTCGATGACGGTAGGAACAAATCCTCCTGGAGCGTCCGACGGAAAAGACGTGAGTTTGCACGAATTTACTGGACTGACTTGGTGCGTTTTACGCTTCTAGGATGTGAAAACAAAGCCAACTCAGATTGGATGAGAAATCGCCGATGATAAGAAGTGTTTAATAAAGCAAATTCAACGAAGATCGGGATTTCATTATCTGGTTGTGGTGTTCGTGTGGTGCATTTCGGGTTGAACGGAAGATCCGAATGTGACGGTGGTGACCTTGTTCCTCCTCACAATCAACATCATGGCTCTGCGGTAGTCGACGAACGCGAAGAGAATGGACGTCGACGCGACGAACAATCTACCCTGAAGGAAACAATGAAGAACTGGAAAGAACTCGCGTTTCACTCACCGCGAGGAATGACTCATAGTAGTAGACCTTGAGAAAGCACATTTGTTGATAGAACGGCGTTTCCCACGGAATGAACGTTGTGAAGAGGTCTGTGCAGAAGGAACTCGCTGAAAGGAGGATTGCGTCAACGGAAGACGCGCGAAAACACCTACGGATTAGGAAGACATTGGGTGGTGTGATGTACAGGAGGATGGCGAGAAGCTGCGCTCTGAGGTGATTATTCCGTCGGTTGTTGCTCGTCGATTGGTTGATCACATTTTGCTTTCGATTGAACGAGATGATCGAGTGGAGACACTGAAAGATCAGTTTTGAGATGATCAAATCGAGGTGATCAGCGCTTGCTCATGGTCAGAGAGCGAGGGTAGAACTCACCACAAAGTACGATGTAACGAAGATGAGGAAAGTTCCCGTTTCGCCGAAAGCTTCCAAGTAGTCCGACCAGTTGACCCGAAGCAAGGCGCCTCTGTGCATCCTGTGCTCGGCCTGGTTCTCCGAGAAAGTGGTCAAGAAACTGAACGAAAGCGCGAGGAGATGGCCGCTCAGAAAGATGATCAGCACATTCCTGAAGAGTCAGAGTTCACTCAAACGCTCAAATAACGCTGCTCACCTGCTCCTCAGGTGCTTCTTTGCAAAAATCGGTTTCGCGAAGTTGATGTAGGTGATGCCCACAAGGGTCGTCGCCAGAAATCGGTAATCGTAGCCGCAAAAGTAGATGAAGAAGTCGGTCAGAAAGTCGAGAAAGATGTCTTCGCTGTTGCTGAAAAGAGCGGAATTGCGCGCGGAATGTAGGATTGATCAACTTACTCGGAAGACCGCATTCCAAAGTGTTTATCTAGATGTAGATACCGTAGCACTACGACAACCGCTGAGTAAACGGAGTAAGCGAGACTCGGGATCGTCAGATTGAGCGCGTAGGTGCGCAAAGTGGACGGCCGAACGTGTTTCAGTGACAAGTAGATGACCAGAAGGTTGACGACGATGTGCGGAAGCGGAAGAATCGTGGTGATAATTCCGTTCACCGTTATCCCGAGCGCCATCGTTCAACGAATGAGCTGAAAACGAGAAGGAATTGTGTACAAGTCGCGAAGATTCCCACGTAAGTGAACTTTGTGAAAAGTGAGTGATTTCCAAATCCCCCAAGTTGTCTCGCGGACGTGAACGCTGACGCACCTTCAAACGCGCCTAATCGTTGAGAATAATATTTTCACCACCTCTGCCTCCCTAAACATCATTTTCTCGTTAATTGAAATAACGAGTTTCGCTTGCATTTTGCGCGGATAAGCAAATGGCACAGTTGACTTACCCCAGGGATCCACCTATTTCACTATCCATGCGCAGTGAATTCACCGATTAGGTCACGATACTCGTAGGCAGAGTGCACGCACTTTCACGAATCCGCATTTGAAAACAATGGATCTGCAATTATCTTTTGGCCTAACGCGCACTCGAATTGTGTTTCACATTAGGCAATGACTAAAGCAGAACGCTATAATTTTAATCGCATCTGTGCGTGGCCTAACAGAAGCGCTTCTCCTCTTTAATGCAATCACCTCTGCTTAAGGAATACCGTAAAGCAACATTCTAGCGACTGAAGGTCACCATCTCGACCAAACAAAAAAGATTCGTTCGTTTTCCAAGAAAACATCTCTTTGTTTGAAATAATCTTCCGCTTTAAGCGCGCGTGTGGAAGGAAACGTGTTGTCAAAAAGTGCGCGTGACTGTCGCGTACCTTAAAACAGAATGCTTCCTATAATGTGAATAAGTTACGTGGAACTCCGATTGACCGAAGTTCGCGGAATGCGTTCACGTGAAAAGGATCTGTTCTTTGCACTTACTACCGTAACACTCAGGTAAAGGAGGTAAATGTGGCGCTACTGAAGATCGCTTTGCGAATCTCCAGTTGACCGCTGGAAGGTCTACTCTGATAATTTCATCTGTAAAGTGTAATTACCGCTACAAGCGATCTACTTCGAGCACAGTTTTAATGGAATTCCAGACGAACAAGAAGGTCTTTCTGTCGATGGTTTGAACAAATGCACTAAACCATAAAGAGATTCATTTGCAGGGAACAATCCTCCCATCTCTGCGTGGCGTCATGCGACTTGACGCTGCTCCATTCGCGAACACTGGCGCCTCTTTCCCGAAAAGAGAGCAGACGGCTTCTCGGTAGTCGGTGAAGGCGATGAGAATCGTGAAGGAAGCGATGAAGAGACGACACTGAAAAGGCTTTCCTTCCAACCGAAAACGGCGACTTACCGCCAGAACCGTGGAGTGGAAGTAGATTTTGATCAGGCAAAGATTACGGTAGACGACGTTGTCAAACGCGAAGACGATCGTGTTGATGTCACTGCAAACGGAATTCGCTGAAAACTCAGGTTAACTCGACTGCAGCAATTTGAAATCAAACGAATCAAAAGGATGTTAGGCGGCGTGATGTAGAGCAGAATCATCATCAGTTGCCTTTTCCTCGAATTTCGATTTTTGTCGTTTCTGAGCGCTTCTGTGGAGCCGAGCGTCTTTCGTCTGAACGCGATTATTGCTTTGATGCACTGAACTACCGTAACTTTAGCATTGTCAACTATATTTCACTTGCAACAATGTAGAGAATAACGAAGACGGCGAAGGTCGACGTCTCGAGCGCGCCTTCCACGTAGTCGGTCCAATTCACCGGAACCGCCGCGAGGTTCTTGACAAAGAGGAGCTCCGACTGATTTTGGGAGAACGTGGACACCACGCTCGCAAAGAAGGCGAAAACATGCGCAACGGAAAAGGCGCGGTGAATGATGCTGAACGAAGGAATCAGATCGATTGGAACGCGCTCGCTCGAACTTGTCCTCGAAGTGTTTCTTTGCGAACATCGGTCTCGCGAAGGAGACGTACGTGATGCCTACGAGAAGAATTCCGAGCGCGCGGTAGTTGTAGCCGCAGAAGTAGTAGACGAAGTCGGTTGAAAAGTCGAGAATCGTGCGATTCACACTGAAATAACGCTGGTTACCGTAATGGTTACCGTAACTCGCCTCCTACTTTGTGCTCATTCCCAGGTGATCGCCGTTCCCCGTCAACTTGCAGATCGCTGCGACGCCCGAGTAGACCGAATAGACGAGGCTCGGAATCATGAGATTGAGAGCGAAGATCTTCACGATCGAGTGACGGACGCAGCGGAGGGAGAGGAAAACGACAAGGAGGTTGACGAGGATGTGGGGAATCGGGAGAACATCGGAAATGGTCTCGTCGATTCTCGCCGAGGACACCATTTCGACTTCAGCGGGCCAAGAGGCAGCAATTTTGCTTCCTCTGCTCAATACTGGAAGGCGATCTCAATGTAGTGAATTTCGGTCAA
This sequence comes from Steinernema feltiae, assembly GCA_007213375.1. Taxonomy (NCBI): domain Eukaryota; kingdom Metazoa; phylum Nematoda; class Chromadorea; order Rhabditida; family Steinernematidae; genus Steinernema; species Steinernema feltiae. The sequence goes on from MQUG01003496.1 coordinate 19,294, forward strand.
TAGCAAACTTAGGTAAATGTGAGCCCACGAGTTCACATCGTCCTTTGGAAATACGAGGACAAACGCACTCTCTCGTCAACAACGTGATCACGGATAACAAATTCGACTTCAACTCGTTTTCAATTCGACTTGTGAAACTCCACGACTTCCAAGAAACCAACAAAAGCAACTCGTCCGCGTCAGGAACTCGTTTGCTGTGAGATCAATTATCCGCCGCTCCGTTTCGGTCTTCAAACCGCTTTCCAATTATTTTAACGACCTTCCTCCCACACGATATCAGAGGGAAAACAAATGCGCTACATTCGGAAACAAAAAATTAAACATTGTACCGTAGTTCCACATCTTGCTTTATGCTACCACTCGAAATTGCTGCTGTCCTTTAGCAAGAACCAATCCATCCAAAACCTTCAAGTGTGGCAACTTTATTCTTTACAAAGAAATACACGTTCAGTGTACGAACGCACTTTCAGAGTGTAACACTCGACAAAACGCGTCTAAAACGAACTAACACAAAAGCATATAATTCTTATATCAATACGAATTGAAATAACAAAGACTACGGACAGCTATAAGGACCTGAGATCCTAAGTGAGCAACCGGGATGATTGAGACATTCAGACGTAGTAACATGGAGAGACAAGCAGATCGGTCAAGTCAGATAACTGCTCCTCTTTAAACACTTGCTTGTGAATATGCCACGAGTCCGTATGCGTCCGTTTGAATTCCTTCATCGTATCTTTGACTGTGGCCTGGAAATTAATGAATTTGTTTCAATGTAAGTAATGACAGCCTCACCTGAATGGGCTGCATTTCGTGTGCATGACGACATAGCTTCATTAGGATGTCAGGTATAAACGCAGGTACAGTATATGGGTACGCCCTAACAATAGCTGCAAGAGCAAGAACTCCAGCATGGCGTCGGAGGCTCTGTGCGCTGTCCGACCATCTTTTAAACTCATTCTGGAATGGAAAATTGAGATATGAGACATGTGACTGTGTCTCACAATGAGTATTTCATCGACGGTGAAGAATTCACACTGGATGAATCCCGACAGCGTTTCGGACGCCCTCTGACGGACTTCGATGCGTGCGTCCACCAATAGACGGAACACAATCTTTTTGAAGGCGTCCTGGTGTGGAATCAGAAGGTGGTAGTTTGCGAAACCAATCACTTGCATGAACTTTAGCAACGACAGCTTAGATTTCCACCAGCGAGACCGGGAACAGATCTAAAAATCGAACGGATTTGAGCAATATTATTAGTCATATTGATACCTTTTCAAAAGTCTGCAACAACACGCCGATGTCCTTTCTCGTAACAGAGGAACCAGACAATCCGTGCGTTAGCACCCAGGTACAGCTCTTCTTGATATCCTCGTCACTGAAAAAGAAGTTATGGTTATAGCTTTGCAACTAAAAGCAAACTAACGTTTTTTCGTTGTCAAAGTGCATCAAAAGCGGAATCAGTTCAATCACCGGCTCTGGAAATGAAATCAAGGAATGATTCCAGTTAGACTGCAAGAAGTTGAGGCAAGAACTTAATGCCAAAAGACACTTCTTCCGCTCGGTGTCGTCACCATCTTGCGTCGCTAAACTTGCGGCCGATGAGCTAGTCGAAAACCCAATTCCAGGTACGGCAAGTGAACCGGGAGGTTCGACTGTATCAACCTCCATTGCGTCCGCATCAGCCTCATCGCGAACTGCTTCATCCCAAACCTCTAGCATCTAAAAAAATAGCTCATGAATAGTCAACCGAGCCAGAAATTACAGCTGCGTTGAATGAGTCCATAACTTTGCGCATAGTCACGAGTTGGAACCGCTCCTCAATGCTTTCATCAACACAGAAACCAGGGATGTCATAGTAGACTATTGTTGCCAGGCAACTTCCTATCCGTTCACGGAAGTTCTGATACGTCTGTTGTATTAGAGGTGCAAGCTGGTTGAACATGTCATTCCAGCACTCGGTGATCTTCCATTGAGCCTGATTCAGTGCTGCTTGAAGCAGATAGTACCTCCTAAAAGTAAAAACTACGTGGACAAATCACACAAGGGCTTCACTTACACCGTGCTGTGCAAGCTGTTGTCAGTTGGCCTTGTCGCCAAGTTCTCAAGCATCTGAATCAAACGGAACTGCGACCGAGGATCGCACGAGCCCATGACAGTGGCGATGGCTGTGCCCCAGTTCGGGAACGCAGTGGACGTGACGTTCTCCAAACAGCCGAGCAACAGTGGCTCGAGCCACTTCCACATCTCCTCAACCTTCTCCCAGTTCCATATCTTCGATCCGTTGAGAAGACCAGCTACGATCTCACTGGCGAGTCGCTGATCTTCATCCTTCTTGCTCGCCATTAAGCGCTCCACATGACTCTTGAACGGCGTGAGAATCAAATCATTGTAATTTCGGAAAAGTCCATAGTAGTACATGAACTGCACGGCGTTGAATGCTTCGCTTCCCTTCTTCTCCTCCATGGACATGTATCCCATAAACTTGTTTAAATAGTTCTCCTCCGTAATTATCGAAAGGAGATCTTTTTCAAGAGGAGTTAAATCTGCATAACTGCGATTCACGGCGATTTGGTCGGCTGGTCCGTCGTACGCTGTCATTTTCTCTGGCCAGGTGTAGAATCCTTGGTAAACCTTCCTAAGGAACCTAGCGCTGTTCCACTTCTCCTTCGTGTTCGGTAGATTTTTTTTGTCGTACAAAAACGGCCGGTTATCAGAACGAATACCGTACTTGATTGGCCATACAGCATTAGGTCCTTGGTTTGAGCCAACGTTTTCGATGGGTAAGATAGACTTCATCGCCTTGGGCTTATTCATGCGCATCCATGCACCTAAGATGGCTTGCGCCATCTTACGAGTCTTGACAGTTTCATGGACAACAAGCCGGTGGAATAGTCGAACAGCATCATCTGGATACTTCTGATCTTTGCGAATCAGCATCGACAGGAATGACTGAGCCATGTCCAGATGTCTCCAGTGAAGAGTTGAGTCGTTGCTCAGTTCGAGAAGCCGAGAGCACAGCTGGTAATAGAGTCTAAAACACAGTATAGAGCGGGTTCTAAAAACAATCCATACTTTTCAGTCGTTTCGTTTCTGACTTGCTCAGCTACTTGCGCAACCTTTAAATCTTCAGGAGTAGGAGGACCTATTTTCGAGCGGTGAACGCATGCATCTCCTTCTTCGATCAGATTCAGAGCACACTGCACAGCTGCGTCCGGCACCTAAAGGGCACACGGTTATGTATGCTCACTTAAATTGGAAGGTACTTACAGTAAATCGGATCTGAAACGACTCGAAGTTTTCGACAACAAGATTTTGCGTAGTATCGAGAAGTTCGATGATAGATCGCTTCTCAGATTGCTGGGCCAAAACAAGCGAAGGCCAAATTTTGTTCAAGAGGAACCAATCCTGTGATAAACAGACGGCCGATCCCTTTCCGTTGATAAGCATATACAACGCTCCCTTGAACTGTTCGTGGGAGATGGTTGGACTCGGTTTAAGGAACTCCAGCAAGTCATCCACAATCGAGTAGATCACAAACGGAAATTCGTCGATCATAGTAACCAATGTCTGCTGTGCCTCGATTCTGCAAGCGCTGTAGTCACACATTGCCAAACGCACAAGTGCGCGCATGATTCTGAAGTGGGACTCATTGAACCGAGTCTGCCAACGATAGTGGAGACGACGCTAAAATAGACAATGAGCTTCCAAACATTGGCACTTCTAACTAACTGCATGCTGCATCGATACGAATTCCTGGTGAAGAGTCGCGACCGTTGCTTTCGATACCTTCACTGGATCGCCCTTGATCTTCTTATTGAAGTGATACTGGTTCGTGAGGGTGGCCAGTCTTGTTTTGCTCACACCCGAGTTCATAATTAGTTGCTTTAATATGTGATTGACTTGTTTGAACGACTTTGTGTCATCTTCCTTATGTTGCAGGAGGAAGTCAACAAGAGGTAGGACGACGTCCATTACTTTATGACGTACGTTTCCACCTTCCGGCGTTGTTATCTCTAAAAAACAAATTTAACTGTAAACTATGAAGGAATAAATACCCATAACATCTCTAGCTTTTACTGTCATGTTCATTTCAAATTTGGGTGCGACCGATGGTTCTTTGCAGTCGAAGGGTACGCCATCAAGAAGAGGAAGCAGCGGTGCAGCCCCATCAACAATGAAGGCCACAAGTTTGATGTCCTTCATCAAATCCTTCGGACGGCTATATTCTTGTGGTTTCTCTAATTTCTTTAGTGTAGGATACAGATACTTATCCAATAGATCCATTGCCCACTGGTGCTCTTCAGGACCTGGGAGAACCCATCTGATAAGGCAGTTGTAGGATTTCTTGTCAATGATTTCAGCCCAATGCTGCAACACAAACCAACTGTTAAAAACTGTCTTGCTCACATTTTCTTACATTAATCGAAACGAAGTTTTCGTTATTGTAGTTCTCACGACGTACTTCGCGAAGGTTCGAATGCATCGAGCAGTTGTAAAGTATGATGTTCTCAAGAACGCTAATGCCACGCTAAACGTACACAGTCAAATAACGGTCAATGGAGTAAAATAACATACATCGTATATCTGCATGTTCTTGCACTTCATCATTAAGTCGACGATCTCATCTAATTTTGCGCGGTGGTCAGTCAACTTGAAAGGAACTCTTGACAAGTCTTCCACTAATCTGATGTACCACAGAATGGTCGAATCCACTTCCTCATCACCGTACATCTCAGCTAAACAATATGCAATGAAAACAGCAACAGAACTCTAACTTACGAGTTATTAGTTCGTGCAGTTTTTTGTGCAAGAAGTCGAGGAACTTGGGCAACGCGTACTCGACATCGCCTTTGACGGCTCCAAAGATCAGCTCAGCTACCGTATCAGCGGCAATCTTACTGTCGAAAATTGACGTTTTCGCAAAATCGAAAACTTTGTCAATTGCCATCTAAACCACATTCTTCACTAATACTATTGTTGATGAATCGCTTACTCGAGTGGTTTTATCCGCGGAGTTGTTTACAATACAACGGAATACTGCGCCAAGACCACGTCGAATGACAGCTTCTTCGATGCTGTACTTGGTCTGTTGTCCAGAGAGACCGACCGTTCCATGACTCGCGCCGCTGTGGTTTGTTCCTCGGAATATCTCTAGCATACGGAACATTTTATCCAAAAGATCTTCACAGATCTCATCAAACGCAGCAGTAGCAGAGCAGAGGTCCAACTCTTCTTGATTCATTTTACTCTTGTGCTCCTCGCTCAACTGTGAGCAGTCGACCATCGGTATTAACGACAGCAGAGCGCCAATTATTTGGAACGTGAGCAAAGTCTTTGCAATATCGTTCACGTCGATTCCGGGTAGAATTACACGAAGAATATTGATCGCGTAGATACGGTAAGGCTTGGCGGGAATGTCTTCCATGTACTGCAACGCACGACGCTGGATGCCTTCTGGAGGAGAGTCCTTATCTCTCACTAATGGTAAGATGATCGAAGACAGGCATGTCAACGACTGCAACAATCTGTGCGGCTCAGTCAGTGCATCGAGAGAAGAATAAACCCTAGAACATTGTTTGTGATTGTGCATCTAAAATCTTTCGCTTACATATCCAAAACGGCTGGCACCACTTGCCAGGGCGCGAGATGAGCCAAATATCGACAGATCTGTGGAACCAAGTCAAAGTCGTGTTTGGTAAACGCGGACAACTCCACACAAGGTAGGATTGTTTTTACGAACCGATCTATTTGCTGATCAGTTAGACGTAACTCTTCTGGGACCTAAAAGAACCTGGTTGAAAATAGAACCTTTATGAAGTCATACCTGAGGATGGTTGTTCGACGTGCTTTTACGGTATCGCTCTCGTCTCACACGACTCGAAAGTGTCGATGACATCTTGGTAACAAACGTTAGCAGATGCGAAGTGTGGGATCCTCCGTTCGATGGATGGAAGTACGATGCCGTCGCTTTAAAAAGTCGGTCAAGATGAGGTTGGATCCCGTCATCTGCGCCTCCCAGCAGATATGTTATCCAAGTAGTCAAATAGTCGATAGAGACGGCGGTAGTCCCAGTAATCGTTACGCGATTCTTCGTACCGACAGGAAGGTTCAAGGAGCGCATTACCTTCGATATAATCAAATCGTACTTGGGTCGCCAATCAACGAACCCGGGACAATCGCGGGCAAGTCTATAAAGAATGTTATTGAACCAAAACATGGAGTTTCCAAATTACCTCATGAACATGGAGACGAGCTTTCCCTCCATGACGTTGTTCACTTCGATGGTCTCGTACCAATGCCAAAACTCATCGAACCACAACCCTGCTCCATGGATCTTGGCTGTTTCTTTGTCCAAGAGTGTATTTAAGAACAGAGAGGCCACGGTGCTTCCTCGAACGACGGAGTCATCCCATATGCAGAAGTACGGGCGAATCTCATTCAGGATCTCCTTGCTCGATTCTTTCGCGAAGTATGTTCTGCAAGCGATGATAGCCGCCTCGATCGTATTCTTGAGGCGATCGGGAAGCAAGAAGAGCCCATCGTCCTCTAGGTTCTTGTACGAGACCAAGACGTAGAGGTCGTAGAGTGGTCTCCAGTCGAGGATCAGATCATCTCGCGAAATCAGTTCTTTTCGTCTAAAGAATGCATAGCAATTATAGTGGTTGAACAAAAATGCACATACGTTAACAGCATGTTCAATACACGGCAGCTGCACTTCACCAAACGAAAGTCGCAATCCTTCATCGTGACAACACTGTAGAACAACTTGATTAAGTTGATATGGTCCACTTTCGTGAAACGGAGCGAGTACTGCGCTATGTATCTAAAGATATATCAATTCACTACTTCATCTCGAATGTGTACAGATGTTTTGGACTTGTTTTCGAAAAAAAAATCAAAAGTGAAGGCAAAATCACGCAAAATCAAATAGCTGCATTGAAGTAAACAAACCTTTCAAGTTCTTCAAGCCAATATATCAACCCAGGACGAATCTCACGTCTGAGTATAGAGTGAGATAGGCCAGCCTTGATGTTGGTGAACCATTCATCACCTTCAGCTTCGACTTCATCTGCGTACGGCAGATACTTCAACTGCCATATGACCTTCTGGAACCTGGGATCATCTGTGTCCGGCACTCCAGTATCATCTTCAAATACCCAATTTGAATTCCAAAATTAAGACCACAAAACTAACCGAGCGTGTCCATCGGCTCCGGCTGCTCGTCGTCGACCGCCATCGCCACGTCCTCTTCACCATCGGCTTCGTCGCCAACCACGGATTCCTCCTCGTCCTCCTCGTCGACTCCTATTGACTCCAAATCGTCATCAGAAACGTCTGACATTCTGAAAAAGAGCTGTTCAAACCTCGAGGCAATCAAAACACGCGACGCAATCTATTTTTGCCCGAGCCTATCGATACATCTCAGCTGTTCAAAGACACAAACTCGTGGGGAGTTGTTGCCTCAGCCGATTTCACCGCGCTTGTGTTTTCGAATTGCAGCCCAGAATAGTAAGCATTTTTGTTGGCTGGTAAACCCCGGACGCGTTTGAACACAGGTCGGGGTGAGAACCACGCAGCTTGTGAAAGTGCATAAAACACCAGTAACGTACATTTGGCTACAATTCGCCAACGTGAGAGGCTAAAGGCAGAGAAACCATCCGACCTGGTGGATGCAATCAGATCTCATGACAACAAAAACAGTGAAAATGAAAACAACACGAAAGAGCGAGCAAGTACAACGAATTCACAGATTTTGCTCTCGGATTTCAGCAGTCGCCGATTTGCGCGAAAAAAAGAGAAAGTACAATCGAGAAAACACCGCAGCTGCATTATTAGGGCGCGACGCGTGATATTTACAATTTATAGTTTGCAAGTTTGTATTTTTGTACTTCTCCTGTCGGAACCCAATCCGAAAAGTAAAAGTTCGGTCGTCAGCTCGATTTTCACCTTTTTTCCCGATTGAATATCACACATCGAAAATCGAACAAATTAATTTTGGGGATCAGGCATGGGGATCAAACGAACGATTTCTTACGCCAGATTGCTGATCTGTATGAAAACGGTGAATAATCGCGAAAACACGCAAACACAAAGCTTTATCGTCTCGCAGGCTTTCCAACTTGACGCAGAACGCATAAAAAAATCCAAATATTGGCTTGGTTGATAGCCGCTGAACGACACTACATTTTGTTTGGCCATTCCACCAGGAACGCGAGGTAGCGGGATCGGCAGGAAAGATGACGACCGAAGCTTCTAGAGGCTGGAGATTACCGCACCCCTCACGATTCCGAACTTGCAATTTCGACAGAAAGTGATAGGCTGATTGTGAGCCAGTATCGCTGATTGTGAGCCACGGCGGCTCTCTTGTGAAGTGCGCTGGACATTGGCAAACATATCGGCGATTACCGAAGCGTCGTTCACGACGATAAGTACGAGAATGCAATAAATAACAATCGCATGCCTTTTGAGGCAACGGGAAAAGGAGTCAACATGCAGTTCAATGGAATATGCAAAACGAGATAAAATACTGTATCCGTTGAGAGCGAAAACGCTTATGCGTAAGAGCGCAATTGCGTGGCTGCAGCGTAAAGTGCATTTCGGTGCTGCTGCTGTCAGGTAGAGACGCCCCTTCCGTAAAACGGCACTGGACCGATCGGAACAACAACCCTCCACCCTCCCCACATCGTCGTCCTCGTTGCACGGGCAGAGCCAAAATGTGCGCCACACAGTCCTTCACGCGAGCCCCTTCCTTCGCAAAGCGTCGGGCCTCACCGCGTTGCACTTTCAGCGCTGAATGCTGACGGCGGCGATCAACGCCGAAACCGCGTCTCCATCGTCATTCAGTTTGGTCGCATCGATCTGAGCGCGTCGGCGTTTCTTCTCTGCGCACAAAAGTCCTTTCAGTAGCGCGCAGACGATCGGCGATGAAGGAACACGAGCTGATCAAGCGGATGATTCAAACGATGCCGAAGTGCAAGAAGTGTTTGATTCCATTGGAGCTCGTCGCAGGCCACATTCCGCAAACAATTCAGTGCGATTTGCTTAAATCCGAGTGCATAGGCGAAGGTTATGGCTGTACTGTCGAGTGCAGCATGCGCTGTACGAAGTGCGGACCGCACGAGGGTCCCGTGCTCCTCTTCTACAGTATCCTCTACAACGGCAAGACGAGTCCCAGTGGTATCCAGCTAACGCTCTTTTCAGATATCAAGGACGTGTGGATCGAATACACGAAATCGCTCACCGCCACGTGCTTCATCTGCACACGCAAGTGCTACTCCGACTCGGTCTTCTGTTGCACGATCTGCACGCCTATTCCCGAAGCTACTGTAAGTCGAACATACGGCATGTCATAAGATTGGTTGTAGCACGCGATGTGTGGAAAGTGCGCAATCACCAACCATCCTGGCGGCGAGATGCACTGCTTGACGGAGTTTCCGAAGCATAGCGACACCGCGGAGCAAGAAATCGACGACATCATGAGTCTCATCGCTAAAAGTTTCGTTATCGACGGAGAAGTCAGCGTTGCTGCCATTCCGGTCAATCCAGAAACCATTGAGCACGCTGTGGTCGTCCGAATCAACAAGAAGAAGGGCGAAGACTTGGAATAATCAAGTTTTTCTATACATTCATTGCATAAGTTCGCATTCTAATACACGTATTCGATAAGTAAATTTACATAAAGTACGAGTCGGCAGTCGGCGTTGAGGGAGACCTAAAAGTACAATATGCGCCGGCGTTGCTAATAAACTAAAGCGGTTTTCAGTGGTCAGAGATTCAAGTTCTCCCAATAGCTCCGTGCACTCAGCATTGCCACGTCGGACCGACCGTTTTCCGCTTCTTTCGTGACGTCACAATGGCGGAGATCCGATAACGGGAACCAGCCCCTGCAAGTTAACATTAGATGCCACACAACGAAATCTACATACCACGAATTGTGCTTGTCGAAAAAGAAGACAAGAGCGTACTCTCCGCTGAATGCCTCTTTCGGCTTGTCCTGCATGATTTGAGTGAAGGACATATCACTAGAGATCAGTGCCTTCATTCTCGGATCCACAACGCGTCCAGGCGAAGGGAACCTGTCTACCCAAACGATGTCATCGTGGAAAAACTGATCCTCAGATTCGTAAAGCGATTCGTCCAGTTCGGGAGACGACCGCACGTTCCACGGGTCTTGCAGATCGTCGCGATGCTCATCGCCACTGGTACTGTAGTCAGAAGCCATGCCGCTGCGCTGTCGGAACGGCGCGGCGTATTCCAAAATCGGCATGTCAATATCGCTATCACTTTCCTCGGTAGCTTTCGAGAAGGACGAGCAACCAAAACTGTGACGGAGGAAAGGCATATCTAAAGCAAAGTTTGCAAATTCACCGCCAAAACGTACAGTAATACCTGAAAATGACAGCTTCTTATCCACTGGTATTTCCGGAGGTTTCTCTTGTTCTTCTTCATCATTCAATTTTTCCACCTTTACACGTTTAACCGAATCCAAAACCTCTGTGACGATTTTTGCATGCTCTTCAGCACGCTTCTCAGCTTGCCGGATCACCTTGAATCCAGCGGAACGAAATCTGCTACCGTAGTCCAAGAAAAATGCGTTCTCCTTGTTGAATGCTTTGCAGTTGTCCATCATCAAGATGAAATCGGCTCTGAGATCACCGAGTCCATGATACACGCTGTCTTCCACCTTCTTCCTCATCTTCGAAAGATCCATCGGATGTTTTATTATGCGATGATATCCGGGGACCTCCTCTTCTCGCACAGGCAACGCGAATACAGAGTTCACGTCCTTTTCTGAGAGCACATCAATGACTTCCAGCATTGCTTTGTGCAGAAAGTCCAATGATTTTTCGAAAAACTCCCGACGAAGATTTATACGGGTTCGTTTCAGTTTCTCTCTTCTCACGATCATCATCAGCATCTCCTTCAGGTTCTCTACCGGTTCCGCATCTTCGGGCGCGGAGCCGGCGGGCCCTTCGGGATAAAGAACTGGCGGAGCAGAATAGCACGAATCGGACATCACGTTCAGTCCACTCGGCCCAGGTTGGGGCTCTGGCTCCAATGACGGCTCTTTTAAGTATCGAATTCTTTCGTTGTTCTTGTTTGCATCTTCAAAGCGACACCCCGTCATTCCAACCTGTAGTCTTCTGATCAAGGGAATTCCACCGTGCGCTTTGCGTTTCTGAAACCAGTAGGTCACAATTTCGTCCATTTGTCCCATCTTAAGTCTCCTCGCTATTTGTTCGATCTTCTGAGGTGTCACAACAGGAATCGATGTTACAGCAGTTTCTTTCAAAACTTTATGATCGATGTTCACCATTTCCCTGATTTTGTGTTTCTTGTGCCCATGACCACTGAAATCATCAATCTATCATTGAAACATGCAGGAGACTAACCTTCCACAAAAGGAATGGAACGGACAGAAGATGAAGTGACTGTACACGTCGGCTTCAACGCCCTCGGCCGATTCATTGACGTGCATTTCAAACCCCGCACTAATGGCACAAGTGACGTGAAACGCGTGGCTGCACTGCTTTTTGCTGCACTGAAGGCAGGCGCCACGCTTGGTGCACACGATGCAGCGAAGCGTTCGGCGATTCTTCAGCGCGATCTCGACGTTCTCGATCGGCTCCATGAACGCAGTGTTTCCAAAGTGGAGTTCACTCACCCAAATGGTACAAACGACGTGCGCCCATCGACCACAAGTCGTGCGTTTTAGCGCACCGGTGGTTTGAAAACAAGCGACACATGGCACGGCGACAGATGGTGAAATTTGACATCTACGGCAGAACCACTGACCTTCTGGAACGTAGGGCACTCCGTAGCAATCCTGAAGCTGTGTTGACGACACGAGCACGGTGATCGTGACTGACCTGGTGTACTGCAATGTTGCACATGTCGCAGAAGATGATCTGATTCTGTTGATCCGCTTCGCCTTCCCGGCAAATGCAGCACGCGGAGCTCTGATCAAACTGTTTACTGTCGTCGGTACACTAAACAACGCTTGAAATGTGAGCGAGAAAGACGGTAGTACCTGAAAGTGACAAGCCTTCTCCAAAGCGTCCATCACTTCCTCAAATTTCGTCTCGGTCAAGGGTTGCATACCACTTTTAGTTCGAATCTTGTTGATATGACAAATGAACAACAAATCCTGAAGAATTGCGACATGTTTTGGCTGCAATCAAGTCTCCACGCACCTCGTGATCGATCTCGTATTCTACTGTAGCGGTATCGAGGTCTTCATCCTCGTACTTGAAGTATGGAGCGTCAGAATCCAACTCGAATGAGTCATCCCGCCTCACCTCAAAATTATCGCGAATGCGGAAGTCGGGTGCAATGAAATCATTATTTTGATACTGCAAAACGAGGCGTCATTAGTCCGCAAAGCTCATACATCGACTCACCGGAGCATGCCATCGATCATGGATCTTCAGAAGGCGTTCCGGGTTGATTGTGTGGAGATGAATGACCGGAACCTCTTCATCGGAATTCAATTCGGCTTCGCTTTCCGTGCTGCTCAGGTTCCCGCTGCTGTCGTCAGAGTTATCGTAAATGGTCCTGAGCTCATCATCCGACGCAGCCTTCTCTTCATTTGAAGTCGACATAAATAGCTCAGAATGCGGGCGGCTTCCCCATTTGCATAAGTACTGTAACCGCTTCTGGGATCAAAGTCGTTTCCTCGAATCTCATGCCTTTGAGTTCGCCGATTTTGAAAGCCGTGCCGAGAGCAATCGTTAAGATCATGGGTTCGGATTCATCGGTCCAACCGTTTTTGTTCTCATGTAATAATACGTTTTCAGTTCTTACAGAATCTGCCTTCTGAACATGGATTCAGCATGTTTTGTTTCTACAATACTTTTGTTTTGCGATTTATTTCACTTTCCGTAATTTTACACGTTTTATTCTCTACTTTTAGACATGACTCCGCAGACGAAGCCACGACGGCACTACGGATTCCCGGTTCTCATCGGTTCGTGCATTCTATCGGCAGTTACCATCGGTCTCGTTCTCTGGGATGAACGCTTGCAGCGCGAGCGAAGGCACGAAAACGTCCGTTACCGACTGAATTCAATCCAGCAGCAGAATAACATGGCCGACTATGAGTTACAGAAGCAACGATACGAGGAGTACAAGACGCAGCACTCGTGAAACTGACGGGAGTTCATATAGATGTTTGTTTATACCCGAATTAAACTCAGATTGCAATTCTTTGACACAATAGATTTCAAGTTGCTTTCAGTTTGGTATTCGTCTGCTGCGACGTTTTGGTGTGATTGGACTTCGAGGACTGCCATTTTCATCGTTTTCAGAAGTCGCGTAGGTGATGTCACGTGAAAAAAATTTGAACAGCGACGACTGGATAAGGGCTATAATACCGAAGGTGTAAATGTGGCGAAATCACCTTTTGACTGACCTCCATCGTCTGTCGGTGCCTTTTTCACGGAATCGATGACTCCGATACCGGTAGAGGGTCGTCTTCCTCTCTTAAGCGCCGATCTCGAAGATGCTTGCCTTTGTGGAGTTTTTACTGTTCTCCTCGATGGAGTTTTCACTATCTGTTCCGTCTCTACATCGTCTAAAAGAGGATGTGGATTCATCTCCTGTAAGACTTCTGCGTTTGTGCCCGGTTCCTGTTTTGCCATAAGAAGTTTTTCAAGTGCCGGTTTGCACTCTTTCTCGTAATTAGAAGCGTAGTTCAAGTAGAACTCGTTGTGCTGATTGAAGAATTTGCAGTTCGAGATCATCCTCTTGAAGTCAGCGATGAATTCTGAACAACTCGCGTATTCGTCTTGTTCCAATTTTGATTGCATTTTTGATAAATCCATGGGTTTTTTAATGACTGATCTGTAGCCGGGAACGTCAGCTTCAGTTACTGGTCGGATGAAGACCTGTAACATATAAATTGCAAAGTGTTGAAAGTGGACATACAACTCACCTCCCCATCGTCCAATTCCATGAGCTCGTCTAACGTAGATTGGAAAATGCCGCGAATTGGCTTACAGTTGTTCAAAAAGATCTTCATTTTGAGTAAGGTTAGATCGTTCTTCAGCTCTTCCCTGTGCTTTACTTGCTTCAATCCTTCGTGCATGTACCGGAGTCTTTTCGTTACTGCATCAAATTCGCCATCTTCGTCGCCTTTTTCTTCCGTCACCATGGAAGACTGAGAAAATGTTTCATCCTCAGAAAGCTCATCTCTTGAATCTTTTATGAATCCAACGCTTGAGTCTTCGTCGTTCACTTCACTCTCTATTTTTGACCTTTCCATCATCTGCTTCATCGCCTTTTGCAGACTTCGAAGCAAAGGCATTCCATGCTTTTGCTCCCTTTTAAATCTCCAATAACCAACAAAGTGTTCTATACATTGAATATGCAATTTTCTTGCAATTGACTCAACTCTGCAAATCAAATAATATTGTCATAAGAAACACTGTCTTTCGTAACTCACCGTTCCTGAGCAATGTCTGCTTCCGATATCGTGCACACTTCGTCCTCTTCCGGCTTCAGATCAAACTGCAACCCTTTTTTTCTCATCAGCATCTTCTTAGTGCGCTCGCGAACTTCCAGTGATGAACAGTGCTCTGGACAAAATGCTCTCCTGACAACAACATCAGAATGCGCATCAACTTCTTCTGTCGTCATTTCGAAATTCGCTCTAACCCCACATGCTACGTGAAAAGCTCGAGCACACGTGCCGAAAGAACATTGAATACAAGCGCCCATTTTCTCGCGACACACGACGCATTTGAGATTCCTCCGCACTTCGATCGCTCTTTCAGTGTTGTGTACAGGTTCCATGAATACAGGATTACCGAAGCACGTCTAAAACAAGCATTTAATCTACAACAACCAAGAAATTTTCCAAACCTCATTAATCCATATGGTGCATATTACATGCACCCAGTCACCATCAGGAGTTTGCTTGAAGGCACCACCGCCTCGACCGCAAAGAACGCATTTCACTGTCACCAGAAGGCGATAAAGTACACCTTCGACAATACCATTCATTAGCAGGAACGTAGGGAACTCCGTAGCAGTCCTGAATGCAGTTATAGAAAGGAATTACAGAAGAACACTCACTTGGTGAACAGCAATATTGCAAAGATCGCAGAAAAGAATTTGATTCTGGTCATCGGTTTCTCCATCTATGCAAACGCAGCAGGCGGCGTCAGGATCTTCATCTTTCTGGGTTCCCAATTTCTAACAAATAAGCGGTTATTTGGCAATTCGCAAACGACGGAATCAAAATACCTTGAAAAATGAATTCTTTTCAAGTGCATCCATAAGAATCTCAAATTGCTCATGAGAAATAGGTTCAATATTGCTTTCTGTACGCAATTTGTTGATCTTATTGATGAATAAGATATCCTTAAAAAATCAGAAATACATTCGGAGTTCTTATATGCGTTGCAAACCTGGCAATCGATGTCGTATTCAGCCTCCTCATCAAGACTAGCTGTCGGTCGAAACATGATGTATTCGGGCTTTAAATTCATCGGCGGCGAAATTGAAGGCTGCTCACTGTATTCAACTTCATGATTCTTCACTGCTCTGTCCTGTTGTGTCAAAAATAAAATTCGTAAGCTCAGAACCGACCAATAAACGTACAGAATTCTTCAGTAACTCAAAGATTTGCACAGCTTCTTCGGGATCTTCGCGGCCGGTTACTTCTAACTCGAAGTCATCGTCGACTTCCACGTCCTCATCGGCACCGTGGCCTTTACCACCCGCGACTGGTGGCCGCGCTTCTGCCTCCTTACATCGGACGGATTCTTCGATTACCATTTGCCGCGAAATTCGATTTGATTCGTCGATCAGTGTTGTGAGGCGGGAACGCGAATCGTTGTGTGTGGTCGTAGGCGGCAAAACGACGCGTCTTGCTGACGTCGAGCGATCCGTTGCGCGGCGAGTCGAAGGCGAACTGTACACGGGCAGCGGGGCCAACGGAATACGCGGTTTTCTATTGGATTTGCAGGAAATTAATCAGGATTTTCTAAATCATGACGGCAATGTATTCAAAGGAATGAATTCCGTCGCGAACAAAGGCGTCCGAAGCATCGCAATGGAGTTGGAAATGTCGCGTGACAAATACGTTTCTCCAGCTGCCATTTAAGAATCGCTCGCTTCAATTCCTAACCACAACAAAGTAGGGTGACTCATCCGCGAATGCGAAAGACTTGTGTCTCTGGACTCGCATTTTGCCTGAACACTGTTGGAATGCACTTGTTCGTTCGAAATCGTTCCAGAAGCACGAGACGGAGACCGAGCTGCTGCAACTGTTGATCTTCTTCGTTCCGAATGCAAAAAGAGGAGCGGTGCAGGCATAAAACAAATGCATCGCACGACGTCTTTTCTAAGACGTTAATGAGATTCAGGAGCGCATCTTCGACAGCGCCACCAGGGATGACGCCCAAATCAGAATCACTTATCGACCCATTGTTATGTTCGCCATTCGCAATCGTCTCTCCTCCTTGACGTGCCATCAGCTCCGATGTGATTCTGGCGATTTCTCGGAGAACACCGCTTTTTCCGAACTCCGTGAAGCCTGTGCGAGCGGAACGCTGACCCGAGAGGCCTTCCTGACCTTCACACGTGACAAACCCGTCGAGCACAGATTCCAAATTACCCCGACGGGGTCGTTGGAATGGACTCAAATCGTCCACGACCTCTACCCATCGCGCCAGGGAACTCTGAATCTCCCAAGTCACACCATCCGCATCTTGGATCTCACTGCGGACAAGTTGAAAACCGACATTGCACTTCCACCCGGCCCGATTCATTCGCTCTTCATTGAAAATTATTCTGAATCGTCACCCGAACCGTGTCTTCAACTGATTTTCAACATCATCGTGCATCTTCCGCGACTCCCCATGGCTACCGTAGTGAGCTACCGTATAGGACATGACCGATTCGCCAGCAAAATCAGTGCGTGGACAAACTTTTGGATAACTGAGCTGCCGCCCAAGATGAGCGTTTACCACTCGGAAGAGGTGCTTCGCGTCGATTTGGAAATACCGAAGATCGAGCGGCTCCACCAGCTGGTGTCGCGACTGCTTTTCGCCGAATTCCGGGGAATTCTGCAGTCGATGAACATGGAGATCTGGACTGACCGCGATAAACTTGCAAACAACCTGCTCATAACCATGGGAGCCTGTGGAATCGCTTCTGTTCCCCTCTACGGCTACCACTTCTGCCTTCTCGACGGAAAGCTGATCTACCACAACATAATCGATGTGATCGACTTTGGAGTTTCGCTCGTTTGATGATCACTTTGAATGTTTGTGTCCAATAATTGTTTGTTGCTTGGTTCTTTCGAATTTGAATAAACGCGCGGAGCGATGGGAAACGACGGCATTTCACAAACAAATGCGAAGTCAACTCGAACAGAACCGTGCAGAAACGCAAATAGATAAGCAGAGGCAACAATGGAACGCGCGATGACACAGTAAAGGGTCAGTGCAAAGACGGTTCGTTTGCTTGTTTGTCCTTCAGGCTTTGCTTCGACACTTCCTCCTTCTTCAGTAGCCAAATAGAGTCAACGGCTGGCTGGTTGTTTGCCCTCGCCGCAGTGGCGAATTCAGGGACTCTTGTGAGGTGTATAAGATCGGTTTTAGTGGTTCAGTTCAGAGTGGGCCATGCGAGTGGATTTCTTGTGCATACAAACGTTCTCTCATGAAGGTGCAAACGCGTTTAGTCGGTTAAAGTGAAATAATCCGTGATTCGGGCTCCCTCAAACCAACCGCATCGTTGTCGTCAAATCCGACTCCACCACAAGCCCCACTTTGGCGCATAATCCCTGAACACTTCCTTTCAATTGCGTACGAATCCCCTCAATTCGCTTATGGCGTGTTTATGCGTTGTCGAGCACCAGGTTTCACCTGCGCTCTCTCGTGACAACAAAATGTTCTCTGCGGAGTTCTAATTGTATTTCCGCGAGTAGCAACATGCGTGTCACGAGCAGCAGCGATCGAACTCTCTGCGCGAGCGCGAGTTGCAGCGCTTAATTATTCTCTTTTACTCAGCAGAAGTGAAAATGGGTGTCAATCTGCGCCTGATCATTGCAACAACTAGTGCGTTGACCATTGTAAGTGATTTGTGCCCAGAATTTACCCGCTCAAAGCATGTATTTGCAGGTGCTCGGAGTGGCCCAGATCGCGCTAACATGTTCGATATTCGACTTCGTCGTGATGAACGAAATGTTTTACGTGAATCCTTCAAAAGTTTGTTGAACGTTTTAGACAAATGCTTCTAGGCTTTACTTTAGGCGATTCTGATTGAACCAAAGTGGTCTTTCCTTATCACTATTTTCGTTCTTTTCAACATTTCCGTCACCTCTTGGTCACTTTACCGTCTTTGCAACTCTTCCTGCGGGTACGAACAACTCGGAAAGTGGCAAAAGATCCGGCAAAACGTAACGTCTGCTGCAGTGAGTTGACTTTATCTGCTTTACGAAACATTTAACTCCGATTCCAGCACTTATTGCTTCTGATTGCTGCTGCTGGAGGCGCTCTGTACTTCTGTATACAATTCAGCGGCATGGCCGAGAGCGTTGGCGTGTACACAGAAAATGCAGAGCCACGGTCATTCCAGAAGGCTGCCAGTTGGTATCATCTAAGACTGAGAGTGATGGCGGTCAGAAACAATGTGTGAATTGATATTAAAAACGCTACCATTTCAGTTTCTCCTTGGTTGCTCCACAGCCCTCAATCTGATCTCCTTCTGCCTACAGAACAACTGCGGCGATCTGCAACGAGCACAAGAGTTCTCAAAGTCGCTGGGATATCCGAAAACGGAGTGCTAAACTCTGGACGAAACACTTGTGGCCATACGCACTGTAACAATAAACGGTTCATTCTTTGTTTCTCTGGTGCACTTTAGCGCTGCATCCGTGCATCCGAGTTTAATCGTCCTACGTAGGACGATTTTAGCTCAATGCCGACGTAAACAGCGAGCGCGGCGACGGCGAGAAGCGTGATTCTACTGAAAAAAGAACGAGAAGCGATTGGCGGGAAAATGCGGCCTCAAACAGCAGATAGGAAGAAGAAGAAGACGTTGACGCTGCTTCCTCTCCTTCTTCCTCTCCTCCTTCCCTGAATGACTTCGCCTCGATGATTCCACATAAAAGCGAAGTAGAATCCCTTGGCGAGTACGGTAACTTTCTTTGTTCGGAGGTTGACATGAAGAATTCGGCCGCATATGGAGCGCCGTGAGCGTTCAGGCGGACATCGCGCACGCCTATCACCTTCTTAGCGCAAACGGATTTCTAGGAGAACATCGTGACAATGATGTTCGACGACGT
>MQUG01003497.1:0-30636 GCA_007213375.1 Steinernema feltiae
CAAGTGAGGCATGCGACATACACATCAACGTCGCGAAAGTTAAACAAAAATAGAAAGTTTCGCGATAAGAAAACGATCTTTGAAAAATAGAACACGCGGAGAATAAAAAAACACATTTACGTTGAAAGAATTCGCAGACTGCCAGTGTGCGATCACAGCATATTCTCGTGAAAGTCACTTCTGTGATACAAAATGCCTTATTGACGCGTCATCAAAATGTATTCATTTGACGCGTCATGTATTCATTTTGAAGATTCCGATAAAAATCAATGTCAAATCTCGAAGAGTGCTCACATTGTGCTCCAGGGTGTCGTGTCTCAACGACTTCTTGAAATGCGACTCCCATAACTCATTCATTTGATCGGATTCCCCGCAAACATAACGGTCGGCTGATGGCTTCGCTCACCACTACAACTTCGGTAAGTTGAAACGCATTCGCAGCGCTCTTCACCATCGATATTTCAGTGCACGAGCACAACGACGACCACGACATTCACGTCGCTGGCCGACAACGAAACGGCGAATGTGAATGCGGAAACGATGGCAGCGCACACGGTAGTCGAGCCGAGCATCGCCCCAAGAATCTTCTAAAGTCGGACGCCGTCCTGGAGGAACTCCAGAAGCAGCCTTACTTTCACGGAAGCATTAAAAAAGAAGCTGCCGAACAGTTACTCGTTGAAGATGGACGGTATTTGATTCGTTTCGCGAAGGACAAAACCGATGGGGTGAGTGTGTTTTACGTTCGATTTCAACTAAACTCTTTGCAGCTTGTGAAGACAGTGATTTCGCTGCGCTGGGGCGCCAAACACTACCACTTTCTGATCCGCGAGAAGTTTGGACTATTTAGCGTGGAGGAAGCGCAATTCGAATCGATCGACTCGCTTCTGCAGTTCCACGAGAGGACGAAGGTAAGCGAACTTCTAGATCTTTTCACCACAGAGACCGCTTTTCAGAAGCCTTTGACTCGTAAATCAGGAGCCGTGGTCGTTGGTCCTATTTTGCGGAAATCAGCTCTACGCGACGGGAAGACGCTGATCCCTCTTCTGTTCAAGATCTTTGTCATCGCTATTGTAGCTCTCGCTCTCTACGGATCCGTCCTCATGAAGCCCAGCAATGAATAAATGTTTTGAACGAGGAAAATCAACTGCGGTGTTGTTTGACAATTATGTATGATATGATCGCCTAGATTCTAGCAACTGATAATAAAGAAATAACAAACAAATGATAAAAAATTGTATTCCAACAATGCACCGCACATAAAAAATAAGTCTTATTTTTAAATGTTTTCTTACGCCTCCGAAAGTAAAAACATGCCGCCACGAAACACTGATTTTGGAATTCAATTCAATCGCATTCACTATTCCAGGCGCAAAAAAATAGCGAAATATCGTTCCCGAAATATTCGGACGAAATTCATTAAATTGATTCTTCGTCAGCATTCAACACTAACGTCGTTTCATATCACAAATCAATCGCTGTAGAATTGCCGTATGACCTACAGCTCATACCAAGACTACTCATACCATGGACAACTGACACCACAACGATAATGAACGGGAACAATGAACAAGGGGGACAACTCATACCACGAAACAGTTGCACGCTTGCACGAGAACGGACGAAGATGAAGCGGAGGAATGACAAGAACAAGACCAGCGAGAAACTTACCATGCTTCGTAGGGCGTTCGCATCAAGCTCTGCTTAGGCTGACTGTCATAGTGGTTTAGTTTAGTCTATTTAATAGTTCACTGATTTACCAGGCTTTGCGCCAAGTAAAATATATATTCCTTCTCTTCTTCCAAACCGTTCGTTGCAAGACCTGTTGTTGGTTTCCTGTTCATGAACGAAACAAATACAGTCAGAAGATTTACAGGATTCTTCCACTCGCAATCAGATCAGTTTCGGAGTTTTCACCGTAGACTGCGACGTGGAGCTGCTGACGATGCAAACCGAGACACATTCCCCGCACACCCGAGACAGATCAGCGAATCAGATCATTCCGCAAAGGCCTTAAAAGGAAATCGGCTGACGTTTGCAGCATCGCAGCTCGCTGTGTTCCTCACCAACCAATCCACCAACGATGGCCGCTCTCGCCGCTGATCCCCCTGCCGCCCAGGTTGCTGCTACTGGAGGAACCTCAACTCACCAGCTGGTCAACTCCGGAGGAGCACGTCTCGCCTTCAAGGTCAAGTCGTCCAACAACAGTCACGTAAGTACGTTAGAAGACGTCAGTTGTAAACCCGGATTACTTTAGTATCGCCTGAAGCCAGTGTTCGGATTCGTTGAAGCCGGAGCCGCGAGCCCTATCGAGATCACTCGTCTCGCCGGCGCTCCTAAGGACGACAAGATGGTGATCCAGTTCGCCGAAGTCGCCCCGGACTGTGCTGATCCTCAGGCTCCCTTCAAGGCCGGCGCTCAACAAGGAGAAGTCACCATCCCCATCCAAGCCCTCTGAGTATCTGTGATTGTCGCTTATTGCAATAAACATGCACGTGCAGACTGATTGTGTTTGTTGTGGTTTGTGGTCGTTCTTCGGCCTGAATTGTTCTGGATATTCTGAAGTTTTCATCAATAAGGAAGAGAGTGTTGACTAGCGGAATCCGTTGATCGTGATTACTGGAACAGTTCGGCGGAGAACTTTCAATTAAATAATTAAATATGTGGCTCATGAACAGCGTTGGATCTTCCCGGACTTGACAACCACCGAAAGGATCAATAGAGCAAATGAACACAAACGCAAAACTCAATTCGTAAAATCATTTACCGTTTAAATTTATATACAATTTACAATATAATACACACAAGTAAACAAGTGGACACCCGGACGTTACCCGTTAGTAAATGCGCAAATTAGAAAAACTAACAATTACCTAACAGTGACTTTCTCCGTAGTTGAACGCAGCACTTCTGATTGGAGTATCGGGAACTAAAATCGTTACATGGTTGTTCTTCTTTTTCTTCGTTTTCTGCTCCGAAGAGCGAGAACTCCTGGAGCTCGCGTCATATTTCGGAGGTTCGAAAACGTCGTCCTCCTCGGAAATGTCCGACATGTCGCCTTTCGGTAAGCAATCCTCCTCCTCATCATCGGAAATCGTGATCTTGACAGATTCGAAGGAAGAACGATCGCGATTCTCGCGCTCCGCTAAATCGTCCTGCCATTTGAGCTCTGAAGAAATGCAAGAAAATTGGTATTAATGTAGACTACGGTATTACGTTCTAGCTTGGCAATGAGGCACGGATCGGACGTAGTGCTCATCGTCCGTCTGCGTTCGCGTTTCTCCTTCAATTCGCGATCTTCTTTCTCTGCTTTCTTCTCCAATTCTGACGAAGGGAATTCGCTGGTTTGACGGTCGAGTGCCGGTACGAATCGCGATGAACTGACGCGACTAACAACTTCCAGTCGGGGCTGAAAACGTCGCTTTATAGCAGATCAATCTACCTTCTAATCGGCCTACCCCAAGATGGAATAGATCATCGGCTTCATCGTCATGACTGCTCTCTGTGCCCGGGCAGGCTTCCAAGTCCGTGTCCGAGGTCGACACTTCATCGGAATCCCACATTGAGCGACTATCGGCGGAGAGAAGTCCCAACTGTGCGCGTTCTATGGCCAAACGGAGCTCACGCAGCGCGATGACTCCAGTCAGGCGACCGCATTGAGTAACGTACGCTCTGTTCAGTCCCAAGAGGGAGAACAACGAGTGCACTTTGAAGAGTGAAGACCGTGGAACAACCTGGAAGGGAGCGGCGTCCAATCCGATGTCGTCGAGATCAATTCGCGCGCCGAGACGCATCAGCTCCCACGCCTCTCTCTGTGAACGCACTTATTGTTACTGGGATACGGTACTCTTCACACTCACCTCATCGCCGTGTAGATCGTAATCATCTCCGTGATTTCTCATTCTGCCAAAGCTCAACCGCTGCTGCAACGTGCGGAAGACTCCGCCAATCGTGTGGTAGAGCGTGTCGTGGACGATGCTAGTTTCCGAAGACGACCTTTTTAGGTCTGTTTTGGTATTCGGCACCGGACTGAGCTTCAGAAGATCTTGCGGATGATCTGTGGCTTCGGTCACTTTGGTAACGGTAAAGCGATTCATGGTCGACGTCTTGCGGGAATTCACAGTCGACGGAGGACTCACGGAAATCGTCGGAAGCGGATTGAGACTCGTCACAAGGTGAGAGTCGAGAATCGATATCCTACGCTCGATGGGTGCGGTCTTGAAGCGTCGTTCGGCTTCTTCTATCGTTTCTTTGATGCGTCGCGCAGCTTCAGTTTGACGCGCTTCCGGTCCGACTCGTCGTTCAACCGCTCGAGCGAGGCTCGACCGGGAGGCGGATCCGAGCAAAATAACCGATTCTAAAGAACGCGATTGATCCAACATTCAAAAACGATGATTACTGTTGTCTTCGACCACGGGGAACGCTTTCACTTTCGGCATCGCATCCAGCAGGTCTTCAACTTCCCTATAGGTGGATTCTTTGCTCAGATACCTGATGTTGGATACCATAAACTGCTTTGCACAGATTCCATGGAAGCTAGAACAATTACAGTAGTGAATGGAGAAGCTAGAGAGGCTCTTACATGGAACTTGTGTGTGGTATATGCGGGAGAAAGGGTAAATGCTTGATTTTGATGATGCTGTCGTAGATCGACGGCTGTAGATAAGAACAGATCGCGTTGGCGATGAGGACAGAAATCATAACCGGGAGTATGTACAGCAACTGGCCGGTTAGTTCGAATACGATGACGGCGACGGATACGGTATGTGTTACAGCGCCACAGAAAGCCGCTGCGCCAACAACGGCGTAGACTCCGGGGAATATCTGCAAGTCGTCTTCGCCACGGATTCCTTCCGGGAACCACAAAACCATGAGTTCACCAATCATGCGACCGAAAGCGGCGCCAATTACGAAAACGGGCATGAATATTCCCGCCGGGAT
Organism: Steinernema feltiae; assembly: GCA_007213375.1. Taxonomy (NCBI): domain Eukaryota; kingdom Metazoa; phylum Nematoda; class Chromadorea; order Rhabditida; family Steinernematidae; genus Steinernema; species Steinernema feltiae. The sequence continues at coordinate 4,939 of MQUG01003497.1, forward strand.
GGGAGAGTGCTCGACAGGGCAGCGAGGAAGAACTGCAAAGCACAAATTGATCTTCGCACCAAACAACAATTGCCTACGTAGGTGATCTGGAAACAGGCTAGAACAACGAGGATGCTGTTGTCGAAATCGAGGTAACCCCGCCAGCCGGCGACGAATTCTTCAGAACACGCGTTCGTTCCATTCTTTCCGGCTGTCAGCCACGTGCAGTCGACGAAGAAGTCTTTCAATGTTTGGCTGAATTTGTGCTGAAATGGATTCGATATGAACGACCAAGATCGAGAACAACGTACATCGCCAGCCAGGAAACTGCCGAAACCTTGAGGATACGTCAACGTCGCCACCACGAAGGACACGCAAATAGGATAAACAATCCAGTATTTCTGGAAGATTCGCTTCGCGCATCCGTTTCTCCGTAGGAAGGTGACCATGCTGCGGTGCAAAAGCACGAAGAGCGCTCCGGCGAGTCCACAAATCAATCCGATGAAGGCGAACACCGGCAACTCTTCAGGAAAGAACGCTTCGCGAGGGAAACTCGTTTGGTAGAAGGCGACGACCGTCACTGCAAACAAATTATATTATACGATTATCGCGCCGAGGAGCGAATCTCACCTTCAGTTTCATTCAGCCAAACCTTCAGAAGACGGAAGAGCGTCGCACTGCATGCAGCGGCAAAGAATCCTCGCCAGTAGCTGCGGACGGCGAAGTAAACCGAAGTTACCTCGATGGAGAAGAGGACGCCACCGACTGGAGCGCTGAAGGTGCACGCGACGCCGACGGCGCAGCCCGCGGCGAGCATCTCGGTGCTTCTGGATTCATTCGCGTAGACGCCGTTGGCGCTGTGCATCAGGTTGCTGAGAAGATTCGCGACGACTGAGGCGACGTGGACGAAAGGACCCTGGAGTGAAGGATTCCGGTGAAAGTAGATCCGGAAGAAACGCTCACTTCTTTCCCGATCGGAAGTCCGCTGCCCAACGAGAGCGTCAAGCCGATCATCTTTGAGACGAGCGTCCGGAACGTCAGATATTCTTTCAGGATAACGCCGCGCAGAATCGTTTTCATCTCCGGGATTCCGGATCCAATCGCTTGAGGCGCCACATAGTGGACGAAGATTGCGGAAAACGACGTCAGGATCACTGCGTAGAGCATCCACACAAGGTAAGTGAGCACGATGTTCACCGTCCGGTCGGCATGCGCCTTCGCGAGATCGTAAAGTTGCAGATGGACTGAAATTAAGCACAAATTAAGCGGAAACAGGCGGAAAACGCACAATTCTGGAGATTCTCGATGGCTGCGTCCATCAACATCGACAGCACCGCCATGATGATGCCGAGGAAGGCGAGGCAGAACCAATCTTCGAGGACGAATCGCACGACCTTCTTGATTCTGCCGGGTCTGCCGCACACCGGAGCGACGGATTTCCTCTTCGGAATCGCCTCTGCGCGGCTGCCGTCATCGTTCGGCGGAGTCGGCGAACGCGTCTCTTCACAAGCGGCGACGATGTTGAGCGTCGAGGAGCTCTTGTGGGACTGAAACGAAGACAGCCGGTTGTAGCGAAACTCCTTTCTCTGACGAGGCGCGCGAGTTCGCATCGCGCGACAAACAAGGAGCGCGCGATAGGGGTCAGCTCTGATGCGTTTTTTGTCTTGGTGATACGGTTCAGGAATCACTTTCAAACATCCGAGTTGTCACTCGCATCCCACGAATGCGCAAACAGTGAGTCACTGATGGATTATGGGATGAATTTTTGTGACTTTCCTGTGCAAATAGTGGCGATTACAAGAATCTATGCCGCGTTGTGTTGATCACACGTAATGTTCTGATCTAAACTGCAACGAGAGCAACAAATGCACTTTGTGCCTGTGACCTGAGCACTTTTGATTTGAAAGGACTCTTAAATCGATTTTTATCGTTTTGTCCCAGGACAGTAAACAAGTACAGTAGCCAGAGGAGCGCCAGTTAGCGCCAGAATCCACCCGCTTACCTTCGATTTGAACGTCTGCGAGATGTCACCGACTCCGAGGGGCTGAATCCCGTTCTTCCTCCACCACGATCGCATCTCCTCGGGATTCGCGTCTTCTTCGTGGTCACAGAAGTGGCCGACCTGCTGAAATTGAGAGTCGAATCAGAAACAGTCGGCGAGTGCACTCTTTAAATCAAAGAGGTCTGAAGACGCACTTCCCACTCGTTACTCGCGTCGCTAATCTCCTTAGATGAGGGCGCCACCAGGTAACCGATCCGAGGATCTATTTACCGACCGCGGCAAATGTGCCGGTTTTAGGCTGTTTGATTGGCCCGGTATGAGGGGTTCATGACGTCGCGCGGCGACAGGAAGCTCGCAAACACTCGGTTCGATCGTGTCGGAACGAACAAAAAGTGAGTTAGAGGTGCGGGCGGCATGTAAACACAACTTTGAAGATTAGAAGAGCGATTTTGAAATCGAACCGGGGCGGCCAACTGACCAGCGAGTGGCGGGATCGCGACTTAAGTTCGCGGCCAACTTAATCCCTGTTTGCGCGCCGCTCACATCACTTTTTGTGGTTTCGCTTCGTCTAATCCGATTACCGTATGTCGAACAAGGAAAGATCGTCTCAAAGCGGAAGGAATCGGTCGCACGAGAGAACGCGCGCCATTAGAGAATCTAGCGAAAGTCACCTGATTGGGAGAGCTGCTCAGAAAGGACCTTCCTGACATCGCTCGCTTGGAAACAGGTGCGCTCGGACTCCGAGGAGCGAGTTATCGGTGATTCGATCGGTTGCTGTCGACAGATCAACGAATAACTGCACAGAATTGAAGAGAAAAAGTGTGAAAATCGTTGTTTTGAATCGAATTTTGGAGAATTATTTCAAAATGTACCCAAATTCAACGAAGCCGATTACCGAGAGTTAAGGTAAACAACCGAAACCAGAGAATTCAAAACAAAATGGTCTCAAATACCGTATCCATAGTTGGACTGCTTGGAAGGCAAAAAGGCGACTTACCCCGTCATTTCTGAAATGATAAACCCGCCGCATCAACTCGCTCTGATGTTTTTTGCTTTCGCACTTTCCACTTTTAAAGCCGCGCGTCTCCACCACATGTCCATCCTCGAATCCCGCCCTCGCTCGAACCCACCGGAATTCATCGGAGGTTGAACTCGTTTGTAAGGGGATTTATGGGAACACTGTCAGCGTACGTGACATGCGGTCTTTGGCTGTTTTTGAAAGCATCTTCCACCGCTTTTGTGGTGTAAAGTTGACTTTGAAAACATGAAACAAGCGCAAAGCGTTTTATGAGTGCGCGAGCGAGAAAACGGGCTCTGCGGTCATCGAATCAATTAAAGGAAAAATCCAATCAGGCAAAACAGAGAACAGGCGAGGTGCGATTGAAGGAACTTGACTTCACAACGCCTAGACTGGAAGGCATGCGAGTAGAAGCGCCTTTCTGAGCGAAATTCAGAGTTTGATGCAACATAATGATGTCATCAACCGGTCGATCGAGACGAAGCGAAAATTCTTTGTTTTCTAAGTGCGGCGAGCGTCACCGCAGCGCAGAGAACACGCGGAACGCTTCTGATTGCAGAATCAAAACAGAAATTTGAAATTGTTGAGGAAGGAGCGAATCTTATCACAAGCGACTGTCGCCCGGGTCGTTCTGGCGACAAACTGTTAGAGAGCAAGAGTCGCATTTCAACTCGATTTGATCCGTTTTCTTCGTTCGTCGCTAAGCCTTACATCAGCGCACCTAGCCTGCCCACGCACGTACGCTTATCGATAAGACACAATCTGAGTCTTATCTGAACCGCAGAAGGCTGTCGAGGTTATTCGCGCACAGAAAACTGAAATTGTGGAGCAACTTAACCGACTTACCCCATCGTGCCTGAACCTGTAAGTGTTCTTCATAACCATGCGCTCTTTCGGCGCTTTTTCTCCTCTTTTATGCCTTCGCGCCACTCCAAACCCCTCCCTTTGCTGCCCATTCAACCGCAACTATGGACGTTGGCTTCTGTGCAGAGCGATCAAGTCAGCAATTCGCTGTGACGTATGGTTTTTGGCTGTTTTGAATAGTTTCCGCGTTAATCCGCTCATCCTTTTGTGGGTTCGTGAAATCAGTTTTTCACAAGCGACCGCTGGCCGCCGCACCGCGTTGTCCGGAAGCAACTCTTTTGCGAGAAACAAAACGCGAAAAGTGCGAATCGCAACGGGGGAACGCAGGCCGATGCTTATCAGTTGTTTCTGCACGCCGACTGCTTGTTGACACCGGAAAACAGGTCTTCTCTGAGGTACGCAAACTAATTTGTACATATATAAACGAATGTTTAGGGGTCAAAAATGGATCAAGGACCAGAAGTGAATGCCGCACAGGAGCGCCATTCACAAATGACAATTCACGAACACACGAAATCCGACGTTTTGAGTCCAAGTAGGGGTGCTCATGCATGCAGACTCGTCCTCTCATGCAAATGCGGGTTTTCCAACAACAAAATGCGCGACGAAAGTGCGTTCGGAGAATCACAGCAGAGAGAATATTTCCAAATCGCTAAGAGAATTACAGTTACAGGCCTGAACACAACAGTTTCTACTCGAAGTGAGCAACAACACGCAGAACAGGTTGTCTCTGGACGGAGACTGTCGAGAGGAGTTTCAAGAAAATCAATTTGAATCGTCTGATGCTGATTGAAAGGACAAGGACCGAATAGTAGAAGGACAGATGCTCTGATTACCCACAGGAGCTCAGGCAATGGAGCTTGTGGCCGCCCTGGTTGCAAGAAACCCGACTTCTCCTCTCGCATCTTTCTGCAGAAATGAGTTTCGCTTGTGCGACTCATAGATTAATTCCAAAGTTGCGGGCTGATTCAGTTTGTACACGGTAGTAGAGTGAATCAGCGTGAATCAGCCGATCAAGTTCATTCCACGGTCATCATTCCGCGAATCACAACATTACACTCCTTTGTAAAAGGATTTGCGAGATCAGTTCGGAGACTCTGACGTGTGCTCTTTGACTGCACGACTTCAAAACAACTTTTACACGCGGACTTCCCCTATAGAAATGGTCGTTTAGATCAAATTCAGGGGGTTTTGATGGAAATGTTCGCAAGGCAAATGACATGAAGGAATGGGAGACGCGAAAGACTGAGGTCAGCTTGAACTAGAAGCGCGCATTCTCGAGTTATACCCTGCGGCATCTGGAACGAGCTAATAAACCGCGATGCGTGAACCCAGTTCAAAGGTTAACGACCTGGAAAAAGCGAGAAATCGCCCCTCGGCCGAGCAGTAGCAGCGAGAAGCGCCCGTCGAGGTTCAACGCGGCGAAGAGGTCTGTGGACGTCCGACTTTTTGCCGCCAAACTGCGGTAGAGAAACGTGTTGGCGAGGCGATAACGCGCGATTTGATTAGAAGTGGAAAGTGGGAGGACTGGTCACTCGGATGGAGAAAGAAGGGAGAGGACTGCGAGGAGCGCCGGCAGAAATAGAATTCCAGACGTTTTGGGACAAACAATCTTCAATGATTCGCTTATCAAAAAGCCGAGGAACGTCTCTTCGCGGGATCTAAGGCAAACACTCCAAACGCGTTCTTTTGTAACCCTGAAAATAGCGCGCCCTTTGTGACCCATCGCGTTGTTGCGCTTTCAGAAAGAAACGTTCCTTTTACCCTGAACCGACGCGATTCAGATCGAACAAAAGAAGCCAACTTACAACGGTTTTCTCGTAGGCGTATTCATCGGGCGGCGCCTCTTCGCGGTCCTCCATGGAATCGTAACGGCGGCCAGAACGCGAGATTCCTTTGTTTGCCTCGTTCTGGCCGTTGGGATCGTTGAGGAGGTGCTGGCGGACGTCAGAATCGTCGGGCATATCTGAAACAGATGATTTCAGCAGATTTGTGCATCAGAAGTTATGTTACAGCGTAGAAAACACGTTTAATTTAGTCAAAAAACAGGTCAAAAACATGACCGGTTAACGGTGCTGATCAGTTATGACTTTACTTCCGTTGCTTCTGTTCACGGATGACGGAAGATCGCACCTTTCCGACTGACCAACACACGTTGAGGATCATGTCGTTATGGAAGGCAAGTTCAGTGTTGCTCTGCGTTCCCTCGACGGTGAGTCATCTATGATGCACTTCTCTCTGGTCAACGGGGTGATGGCCGGGGAATCAGACCGCCAATGATTCGAATCACCACCGCGAATTAATCATTTTGATTTTATAACAAAAAGAAGCGGATCGGAAGGGAAACAGAGAAGAGAGAACGTACATTTCGTGCCGCCGAGAAGCGAATTTAGTGCGCAGAGCGTGATCGACATGATTTGGAGCGCGACCGATGGAGCGCTGGTGCATCAGGGAGTTGTGCCGCCAAGGAGATTTCGCGTGCGGAAGGCGAGGAGACGATTAGATAAGCGTTTATGTACATAGAAAACAGAAAAAGCCGCGGCTGCCGTCTGCAGAAAGCGAAAATTTCCAGATTTCGATAAAAAGAGTTTTTTTAGGCAATTTTACCCACGGCCATAAAGAATCCCTGACAGGATGAAATCAAAGTGCAGAAGGTGACAGAAAGGACGCCAGAATCGTAAACACCGACATCGTCGTGAGCTTTACAGCGCTCGTAAATGGCGATCAGATCTCCTAGCTGGAAGAGGAAACAAGCTCTGAATCACAGGAAGGAAGGCGCAAAGCGAACTCTTGGTTTTTGGTTTAGCGTCCCAGATACCCCACGAGTCGTCTTTTTAGGGAAATCGCAGTTTGCAGCTGACAAGAAGCCCAGCGTGGATCAAAGCGGGCCAGTTGCACAGAAGTGGAGGAAATTGTCACAGAACCAGATGCGACAGAGCTGTAAATCAAACCGATGAGTTCAAAAGCCATCACACAACCAGTTCTCAAGCTCTGCCTGTCAATCCCAAATTTGGGGCTTTCCAGGACATTGCCTGACACTCCGGTTCAACTTAAACGCAAAGGGGACTCTTTATCAAGCTGCAAAGCACTCGGATCTGTTATGATTCACAACGAAAGATTCAATGGTTGAGCGTTTCCATGCGTCTTCGATCTTCAAAAATTGAGAAGTTTATCTCTTGGCAGATCTCCGCCGATCTCCTAAAAGCAAACACGTTGAAACGAGCCTCACACAAACAGCAAACAGAAACTGATCAGCAAGAACAGATATGCAAATCGATAGCGCGCTACGCGCTGAAAAGCTCTTCCCCAAAGTCCCTCTGTGCTGCAGTCATTTGTCGTTAATACAGTCCTTCCGTCTGTCGCGCGCTTTTGGAGGGAAGTGGGGACCTCTCGGCGGGGGAGCAGTCGACCGAAACTCACAACATCGCGGCATTCTGGCGCGCATAAATCAGTAAACCGAATCGTCATCTGCGACCGGTAACGTCTTCCGGTCGCGCTGATAACTTGGAACGCAGCAGCAACGCTGAAATTGCGCGCTAGAATACGAAAAGCGCCCCAGTCAGCTACAGAAGAGATATTCTCGTGACTGCGAATATAAACATTCACGATTCGGTGCATTCGGAGTCGAAAAAACAACAAAAATGACACATAGCGCACGTCATACGTTCGCTCGGTGAAGGCGGACGCTTCTGAACGCGAATTGAAATGACCGGCGAAGCTGGAAAACAGTCCGTTCGCATCACTCGTTGTTGTTCGCCCATCTGACGTCAACGGCAAGAACATCTGCGCCTTTAGACGGTCGGCGGCGCGACGTCCCGCCGTTTTTATGCCCGTTTTGCCGGGGACGCAAACAGCGCTGACCTTTAAAGGTTCCTTGTAATGTGGGAGATGTAAACACGCATTGAAGCTTAGGGTTACGGTATCTGGCTGATTTTTTTAAAGAGTATTTACAGGTTACAACAGTTCGGAATCGTAAATATCGCATCGGAATATGTTGAAGACGTCGGCAACGGTCATCAGATCCTTTTTGTAGAGATTTTCCTTCTGAAAAGCGTCGGCTCGTGATTTCATTTCATCTCCAATCGTCGTTACCTCAACTTCCGACAGAATCTTTATGATTTTGGTCAATCGCGCAGCGTAATTGTCCAATCGCAACTCGTAAACGTAGTAATTGTGGATTTCATTCGAGATCGCGTCGAGGAACTTTTCTCCAACTTGTCCCGCTTTGTCGGAGACTCCCGGGCAGCCTGAAAGCGGCATCGTGACTGAAAGCGCAAGAGCGGAACTCACTTTTGACGCTCCAGAGAATTTGAGCCATAAGGTAGACCAGTTCGTATTCTGACAACCTGAGCTGCTTGAGCGGAGTGATCAGATTCTTCACCATCATTTCGTTGTGCGGTTTGAAGAATCTGAAGAAGAGATTAGAACATGCGAAGAGCGACAACACCGCCCTACTTTTCCAGGTTCTCCCGTGCCGATTCGGGGATGTCGTAGACTACGGTACTCATGTCAATTGCGGTTTCGTTGTCGATGAACATGTGCATATCGTTTGTGTCGTTTCCCAACATGACAATCGTGTACGCGACTCGCTCGATCGGGTAGAAAATGGGCCAAAGATGTTTGAACACAAGCCACTGACACGAAATGCTCCACTGCGAGAGATGTTGCTCACTTACTTACCTTGTCAGTCCACTCCAGCGCCACAAACTCCTCGCAAATCATAGCCCATTTTGCAATTTTGACCATCGAATCCTCGAAAGAATTCATCGTTTCCTCGAGTTTTATCTTCCCGTGCACTCGGAACGGCTTCGCGCTTCCTCGGAACATCTGGAATCCGAACTGAAGTCGTTGCATCGCCGTCGGTCGGATGCCCTTGGCAGCTGGAAATGGTGTGGCTGCCTGAAACGAGGAATTCTGCCTCGAAAACAGCAAAAAGCACCTACTCCATTCAGAATCGCAGTCAACGTCTCGATCAGAGGTTTCACATCGTACCGCAGATTGTGCCTGTCAAAGGAGACCTTAGGCGCAATGGCGGGAGACGAGGTATCGACTTCGACGCTCGAGGAAAGCGAAGTTGCCGCCGCGGGATCGTCAATCTCAATCGACTCAGCTCGCGCCGCTCGTTCCTGGACTAATGATCACGCTAGTTGCGCTGTGAATTGAATTGCACTCACCGTTCATGAGCATTCCGACGCGCAAACACTTTTGATATCTGCAGTAGCGGCAGTTGAATTTGGAATCCTTGCGGACGTCGCAATTCTTCGAAGCTCTTCTGCATTTGTAAGAGCTCGCAATTTGCGCTGAGCGCCGAAAGAAGGCTGCGCAGGCGCGGCAAGAATTGACCTGGAAGTGGATGCCGTGCGCTTCAGCTGCGCAAACAAGGCAAACGAGGTACTGGCTGTCAGCATCGTCCATCCGTACATCCACCGACTGCGATTCTACAGCGCAGCCTGCCAGGCAATTTTCCAAGTCACTCATCTGAAATCAGTAAGGCACTTGAATACAAAGCTCTGCAATCGAGCGCAACCCTAATAACACGTGCACGTCCTGTGAAGGAAACAACGGGTTTGTGCATCTCTACAATCGGTTGTTCCTGTGGTCTAGCGAGCGCGGAGCCGTGGGAATCGATCGATGGAAGCGCGAGTGATCACAAGACTCCGAGCGAAGCGATCGCCGAGCGCAAAGGTGTGTTCGGTAATCGGCGTCGTATCATCATCAACTCGCGAGGAAATTGCTTTTGACTTTACTTGCGGCCTGCAATCTCGGCGCACTTTGCTCCCCTTTGGCTCTTTGCTCCTCACGCACGACTTTATGATTCAGACCCTAATATATTTACATCATTCGGCGAAATTCGCGCACAAAATTGCGTCGAGGAAATTTGTGGAATATTTGTGGAAAACGTTCGACATGAGAAGTTTGCGGTGGTTGATGTCCGCCAGACTCTCCAGCTCGCTCTGCAAGCGCAGAATCCGCGCCAATCGTCCAGCGTAGTTGTCGAGTCGGACGTCGTAAACGTAGTAATTGTGCAATTCGTTCGAGATTTGTTCCACAAATCGGCATCCGATTTCGATCACCTCGGGCGACGCGTCTTTCTCACCTGAATTATTTCATCAGTTTGGCATTTCACACCTCAGCTTACGTCTCAGCGTCCACATGATCTGTCCTATCAAGTAAACGACCTCGAAATCCGTCAACTTCAGTTTCTTCATCGGATTGACAATGTCGCTGAACGCCGAGACGAAGAACTGCATCGTGTACTCGGAGAATCCACTCGCGTCGGCGGCGTTTCCGCTCGAAAGTTCGAATTTGATCTTCGAGATGTCGGCGCAGACGTTGTCGGTGATCATGACGCGGTTGTCGGTCAAATCCTTTCCGAACACGTTCACCGCTTGACGCGCTCGTTCCAGGGCGTAGAAGAAGGGAATGAGATGCCGGAAGACGACCCACTTGTCGTGGAGCTGAAGCCGCTGGAACGGAACGCAGCACATCGCCCAACGCGCGGTGCGCAGGACGAAGGACTCGTAGAACTGGATGACGACGCGGACGTCGATTGTCTCGGTTTCAACGACGGTTTCAGGCTCGACGAGGGGATTCAAACTGAGAAACGCGTAGAGTAGTGATTGCATTCCTGTTGGGGCGATCGCTTCGCAGGCCATCGGACTCAGAACGTTGGCGTCCTGTAATTATTGGTTGCAACATTGCAATTTCCGCTCTCTTAATTGAATGTCGTTCAAATAATGACTAATTTGATCTCAAACACGGAATGACATCATATCAATTGGAGAGCAAAACGTCATTTTGAATTCAAATATTGAAACTACCGTACATCGTTGAAAATCTTCCGCAGTTCGTCATGAATCTTCCTTGGATCGTACTTGATTCTGTGATCCTCAAACTCCAAGTCCGGCAGAGCAGAGACGTGATCGTCGGAAAGAAGCAAAGTCGACGTCTCGGAGCCCGAGTGCTCCATCGGAAGCACTGGATTCTGGATGTGTGAAGAGAACGATGAAGGAGTTGCACTGTGTGCTGTAACGTTAAAGCTTAGAGAATGGTTCGATGCGGCGAGCTTTCATACCTGAGAGGACCATTCCAACCTTGCGACACTTTGCTAGGCGGCAATATCGACACGAGAACTTCTCATCTAGAATGCATTCGTTGATTTAGGCGGCGATATCAACAGAAAACCCACCAGGCGTCACTTTGCACGACTTCGTTGCCGTCCTGCATTTGAGTTTATTGCCGCTGGCGGCGGTTCGTCGGAAGAATGCGGCGCATGCGCGGCAAGAATTGACGCGAAAATGTATGCCTTGAGCGGGGCCTCCGCAAACCACGCACGTCACACCCATCTGAAGACGAATAGAAGATTAGATTCACGCGGAAGATACGTGGCTCTGTTGTAGCGCGGCACCGCAGAGGATGAATTTTCGAGCGACTTCGCGTGACGCGATGTATCGAGAAGAAAAAAATTGTGTCCGCAAACGAAGTTGGCGACACGTTTTGGTTTTTGAAGAGCACAAATCACAAAATCCCCGTTACTAGAGGCGAGGGGATTGCAGTAGAACTGAGAATGCCGTGCAAACCAACGCGGCACAACCCACAGATACGAGTGCAAACAACAAAGCGACCTCTCGCGTGCACTCGCCGCGTCGTGTCAAAGACGCCAACTCGCGGACACAAACGCGATAGCGAATCAGAAGGCCAAGAAATCAACGATCTCTTGGTAAGCGCCCCGCGCGGCGTGTTTATGACACCAATTTGTGTTCAAAACACACTTCGACCACAAACACACAAACACACACAACTCGCAGTCTCTCGCGATCACAGAATTCGTGCGATAATTAATGACTCCGCATGATCCGCGTGCTCTCGCTTCGAGTGTCGTGGTCAGATTCACTCACTTACGGTCAAACGTCCAAGGATCGCGCTTTGCAGCACGGACCACCAAACACCATAATCCCCGAGTGCATGCGCGTGAATAATTAATTCCCTTGCAGCTGGGAATCTGCAACATTTCCGAGTAAATAAGGAATGTCACGTCAACGTCCTGTCACAATGCGCTGTGAACGGCAGCGGTGAATCCTCTTCGGAGATGCGGGGGGTCCTGATTGTAATTTGCAGAAGGTGCATCGAATGGAACAAATAGATCTTGCTTAGCGCGAGGGGCGAGTTGACTTGAGGACGGCAAACACGTGTGGAGACATGGGGGAGCGAAGAGGTTTGTGTCAGCGCAGGGCGGCGCCCTTAGAATCGTGACCAGAAAACACAAAAATTGTTTTTCATCCTTGAAAGACGTGTTTACTTCTTTATCCGGGCGCGGTGTTTGGAACGTACAAAGCTGCAAATCTTGGCGCAGAATTCGTGAAACGGAAAAGCGGCACGCACTGGAATTAGATTAAAACGGACCAACGCGTTCAATTGGAATGTCCACACGCGATATTGGGGTTTGGACCCCGATTGCGCAGGAAATCGGCTAAATGGATTCTTGCTGCAACAGGAAACGCAATTTCACATCAGCGGTCACGACAAATCTGCAGCTCCCCTTCCCCGAACCGCAAACGCGCGCTCACGGGTCGCGAAACCGAACATCGGCATCAAGCGGCCGCGAGGAAAACCGTGCGATTTCGTGGGGATTCTTTGCAAAAGCTACGAGCAGCGTGCATTCATGCGGAAGACATTGGCCCTAATTCTAGGACGATTAGAGCCAAGAAGATGGGTTTGCTCAGTTGGTTTTAGAGAGTGAGGAGGCGCAGCGGGGTGGTGGTGTGCTCTCCGCCTTCCAACACAAAACACAGAACATGGCGCGGAAGTGTGCCCGCGCTGTGTCGCTTTGTGTGACGTCGTTTGAGTCGGAAGACGACGAATCGTTGTTGTGGCTGCGCCAGAACACAACATTCGAGCACATTTGCGCGACCGCACTGAATGCGGCGAGGATCACTTCGCGTTTGTGCCGATCTCCGACCAACGCGTGTTTGCATTGTTGCATGAAGGGTCCAAACGGCTTCTGGCTAAAGTGGGCCGGAATGACGTGATCGAGCGGGGGGTAATTAGACGAGCAAAAAGTTTATGGCTACGTGAGGAACTGAACAAAGAAGTGGATTGCCACCGAAATGAGCGTTCCTCCACTCGCAAAGCCGAAGTGCTTCTCAATGAGTGTGCGCGTTCACAAAATGTTACAAGCGCTACGCAGCGGCGCTTTTGAAGCGCTTGTAACAATTTTGTGATCAACGTCCGCGCTACACAACAAAAGAAACCAAAACGGTCACAACGAAATGAAAAACAAAGTTTCCTGGACTCGTACCACTCAGTTCCAACCACAACAACGTCAAATCTAGCTTTATTTACATCTGATTTTGCACACGAGCAATTTGCGGTCATTCGTCGTCACCGACCACCACCTCGGTATCGTTGAATTCGAATCCGAGCATCTGATACGCGTCCATTGCCAGTTCGATGTTGTTTCTGAACCTGACGCATCCTTCGATCTCTGTGAGGAGCTTCGCCAACTTCGCTAATCTGTTCGCGTAGTTGTCGATCTTCCGCTCATTCAAGTAGTAATCGTGAATCTCGTCGCTAATTTGATGCAGAACCGTTTCCCCCAGCTTGTACGTTTCTGTAGAGAGGCCGCGGATCCCTGAATTGCAAGTATTACATGATAATAATCCATCGGTGACTTACTGTGAATGTCCCACATCTTGTAGAGGCAGAGGTAGACGACTTCCATGTTTGTTGGGTTCAGTTTTTGCATCGGAATGAGAATCGCGTCGATTTGCATCCTGCAAACCGGTCGGTAGTTCTCGATTACCCTTTGCGCCAAATCGGCGTCCAACTGAGGCATCGAATACTCGAAGACGTTCAGGTCGATCGCGCATTTGTCAGTTAGAAGGTAAACCGACGGCGAGCAGCTGATTCCGAGGTACTCGTAGGTGCGCGCTGAGCGCTCGAGGATCTCCATCACGGGCCAGAGGCGCGTGAACAACTTCCACTAAACAGAGAATTCAAGTATCGTAAAACTAAGATTTCTACCTTTTCGGCAATTTGGAGCTGCGAAAATTCCGTCGAATTCATCATCCACGCGGCGATCCGAATGATGTTCTCGCCGTAGAAGTAGAGTCCTTCGCCGAGGTCCATCGTCGCAACAAATTCGATTTTCTCCGGTTTCCCCTCAGAAACCATATTCTCGTAGTGATGCAGCAGATTTCGGAGCGAAAGCGGTTTGGGTACACCTGCGGGCTAGAAAAGGCGTTTTCATCGGAGCAGATGCGCCGTTGCCGACTCACGTTGTTAAAGTGGTAGTTGATGAGTTGCTTCATGTTGGTCTCGTCGAATTTGTGCCTATGAGCGTTGAATTCGTCATTCGGATTGTCTTCGAAGGGATCGCTTTCTCTCGCCGACTTGGCGCTCGGTTTCGCCGATGGCACGATCGGCATAATTTCCGTTGATTTCTCGTCTGCTTGGGGCGAGATACCATCGAGTGTCATTCCCATCTGTCGACAGCGTTGGTATCGACATCGTCGGCATTGGAAGGCATCTAAACGTCGAATGAGATGAATAATGCCGCACTTTGTGCCCGCTTGTGCTAACAAAGGTCACGTGCACTTTTCTCGCCTCACCCTTCGAAACATCGCACTTGAAGTTCCCTCGGCGACATTTGTACTTTTGCTCGATGTCGACCGATCGGCGGAAGAAGGCGGCGCAGGCCCGGCACGAGTTGACCTAGATCTTTTCATCAATTTGGCATTTCACAAACTCAACTCAACCTGGAAGTGGATGCCGTGCGCTTCTGCTCCGCACACCATACATGGACGACCTTCGCCATCGACCGAGCACGCAGAAGTCGATGACGAAGCGACGGACATCTGAGAGTTGCGAGGAGCAATGGACGCGCGCAGGTGGCCGAGAGAGCTGATGACTCGAATCGATCGGTTGCTGCTTGAACGCGAGAGAGCGCAGTGTTTCCACAGTGACGAAGTGCAAACGAGAAGGGATCGCCGTGTTCGATATTTGATTCGCGGACACTTGCCAGGGACTCTCAGCTCCATACGAGCGTTTATTCAGCAGAATATAAGCGACGATTGGTGAACTCTTAGTATTTGGAATTGGGGTGAAACATTTCGATGAAAAGAGACAAAAACAGCCTTAACGACTGATAACAAATCACCGCGGTTAGTGACCTCCGTGATTCGCTTTGTTTTACCATGCACATGGCAAACGGAAACCAATCTGAAGCCATAGAAGAATGCAGCAACGCTAACGATTCCCCGCTTATAATAAAACTTTTGATTCGTAATTGAAATTCAGTTTACTCGCCTTCTTCTCCGTAAAACTCGGATTCTTTGAAATCACAACCGAAAATGTTGAAAACGTCCGCGGTGATCTCAACGTGTCTTTGCAGACGCGTCTGTCCTTCCAACTCCGTCAGCAGCTTCATCACGTTCGCGAGCCTCAGCGAGTAGTTCACCATTTTCAGCTTCCTCACGTAGAATTCGTGCATTTCGTCGCCGATCTTCTCGAGCACGTGCTCGGCCACCAAGTACGTCTTGGACGAGAGATTCTTTATTCCTGGAAAAACGCGGATTTTGTATGAAAGGGTGAAAAAACGCTTACTTTCTATCGACCACATTTTGTACAGACATAAGAAGACGATTTCCTGGGTTGTAAGATCGAGTGTTCTCATGGGGATTATGAAGACGTCCAGGAAACCCATGTTCGCTGACTTGAAGTGCTCGTGAGCTTTTCTCGATGCATTCTCCTCCATCCCGGTCTCGTACTCGTAATTGGTGAGGTCGACAGCCACAGTATCCGTTTTGAGCAGTACGGTAGAAGGACAGTCAGCTCCCAGGAACTCGGTCGTCCTCGCACATCGCTCGATCGAATGATAGATTGTCCAGAAGCGACAATACATTCTCCACTGAAATCTTCCAATTGCAGAAAACAAACATGATTCTCACCTTGTCTTTCGTTGGAAGATTCGCGAATTCGCCGCATCGCATCATCCACTTGGCAATTCGCTGCAGCTCCTCGTGGAAATAGCCCAAATAATCCCGAAAATTCAGCTTTTTCATGATTTCCACGTTTTCCGGCTTTCCTCCCTGGATGGACGAGTTGAAGGCATCGATCATTGATTCAATCGTCAACGTCTTCGACGTTGAGGGCGCGTCCTGGCTCAGAATTCGCTCGATTTCGTACTTGACGCTGTGAGTTTCACATTTGTGTCGATGCTCCTTGATGTGAGCGCTTTGTAGGTCGACAGAGTGGCGGGTTTGATCGCTTGCTTCCTTCTCAGTAGCCTTCTGATGCTCGGCGCTCGTCTTGGCTTGAGATGGTGGTGCTTTGCGTTGTTTCACGCCATCCAGAGTCATTCCTACTTGTTTGCATCGTTGGTAGCGACACCGGCGGCACTGGGAGAGCGCATCTGAAAGCATCACAGGTTCTACATCCAAATAACGCAGTGTCATCCTACCTTTAGAGACATCGCAGTTGTAGCTCGCCCTTAATTCTACACGGTTATAAATAAGTCATTTCAGCAGTAACGGCCTTTCCAGCCTGGTCATAGGCTGGTCATTTCAGCAACTATGTAAGCTCAGCCGAGACCAGAGCAAGCGCTGTAACTAACATAATAACTGTTACTGAAATGACCAGCACAAACAATAAGAAAACTGAAAAAGCCGTTACTGAAATGACTCGAGGTTACTTACCTTCGACACTTGTAGCGCTTCCAGTAGTCGGCCGAGCGCCTGAAAAATGCCGCACATGCGCGGCAAGAATTCACCTAGATATTTTCATCAATTTGGCATTTCACACCTCAACTCAACCTGGAAGTGAATTCCGTGCGCTTCAGCTCCACAGACGATGCAACTTTTGTCGTTATCGGCTTTAGAAACCGAAGGCGGCGACGACATCACAATTACGGTGAGAGAATCTCTAACAGAAACTGACGGGGGAAGTCGTCGATCAATAAACTCGCCAATGGCGGGTTTGTGGAGCCACAGTTTGTGATTCCGCTGTGCGTGAATGTGCTCACGAGGTGTGTCGATGAATCTAGCGATCTAGTGTGGCGACCAGACGTGGCGACCTTCGGTATTCACCGCAGTTTACAAGTACAATTTATCATGAAGTCAACACGACCTGGACTGATTATGCGCGCAAAATAAACGTTTGCTCTGGCAAAGTTCGAACGTTCGGTTATCGACCACGTTATTGAAAAAAAACTGAATATATATCCAATGCAAACAAACACCTCTTCCACACTCTCAACAGCGTACGCTGATATATAGCTGGAATTCTATTAAAATGCCTATGCACTAGACGGCAAGTATTCAATATATAGCAACTCTTCTCAAGCATAACCATCAAATCAATCGGATTCTTAGTTTTTGACTGTTTGAGAGAAGAGCGCCTGTAATCTCTTCAAGCTTTAGAGCACCCTTCTGTATTTATAGTCTGCGAAAACGACGTGACAAAGAACGCTCTTCTCTGCAGACCATGTTATTTTGTTCTTGCTGGCAATGAGCTCTGAAGAGAACGGCCTAGCGCGGTGCCTTGACGTGATGCATCGCAAGTAGGTTGAGTGCACAATTGAGGTTGTGTCGTACAAAAGGATGCACGAGGCAAGCAGAACCCGGAAACGCCGTCGTTCTAAACGACATAAGCTTGGCGCGGAATAATCTTGGCCGGAATAAACTTGGCGCGAAGCCTGCGATGCCAACAAGCATTGGAGCTTCGGTTGTCAACGCAAATTTTCAGTGTTACGTCTATAAAATTATCCTGGAAAAGCCCTGAAGGAATGAATGCATGGTCGTTAATTTACCGCAGTGCAGCCTATCAGTTTCCAATGGGCCCGCAAGAAACTCTCCAATCTCGCTGAATGCACTCTGTTCACATCGACCCGTCCGTCACTCGCTTTCCACCTTCCGCAAAGCTCACGCTGTTTCCGGTTTTCAATTCTCCGTTTTTTCCGCCAAATGAAACTTCGCACTTCGCAGCGAGAACACAACAACACTTCGAACAATCGAATTGTGCTTCGGTTTCGGGGGTCCTCCCGCCAAAGCCCAAACAACTTGTTGTTTTATTTGTCCGCCCCGTTCCGACTTTCGGTCATCTCTCCGTAAGCCAACTACCACGGGCGATCTCAGACGATCATTAATATCGCTCAAGATAGACGGAACTTTCCTTGTAATCCAATCACCCAGTGCGCGACTACATTTGTCGGAAAATCTTGTTTGTCTCTTCGCTCGTCGGGATCACCGCCGTCCGCTAAGCGGAGCTCTCAGAAAGAGCTTTCACAAACAATCATTCGAAGAACTTTCTCGTGCCTGTAGATCGACGGCGGAATTTGCGTCGCTAATTGTCGCACCAGCCGGCAGGCACAGTGCAAGGCCGTTTTCTCTTTCGTGCTCCCGTCGGCGGTGTCCCCGCGAGGCGAAGATGAGACCCTGTCATCAGGTCTCCGCAATGTTAGTCGTAATAATCTCGCGATTCCGTGATTGGATGTCACCGTCTTACAAATTGTTGCCTAACCGCCAAACGGGTGCTCGTCGTTATGCGCGTTTCTATTCATAACTGATGATGACGATGGCGCGCTTGACTCCATCATATTCAAGTTTATTTCCATTGATAGTCGATTATCCAACAAACGACTTCAATCTTCGAGACGAACCTATCGAGTATTCCTAACGCTTCGCTCAACCACGCGCCGGCTCCAAATGGCATTCAAATGTTGGCGGGTAGTATCTCCAAATTCAAATATTTGAATTTCAACGCCTCTGTCTGGTGCGAAGGATTGGAATCTGCAGAATCCGATAATGTCGCGAGACACTCGCTCGCTGAAAGACACCCTAAGCGGTCGGTCGAATTCGCTCGCTCTGTTTTGACCCCATTTGAAACATCGTTTTTCATCGAAGGTAGCCCAGCCCGTTCGTCGCTGTTTTTTGTAGATTTGCGCATATTCCACAGGTAAATTGTTAGCATTCCGTAATTTCATGAAATATTGCGCGAGTTTATTTTGTTCGTGTGTGGTCGACAGAATTTTTAATGCGTACATACATTTCAGATACGTTTGATGCTCGAATGGCGGCGCTTTACCGATCGAACAGTGAGTTGTTGCTTGATCGTCAACTATCTGATTTTAAAAAAGCTATTCAGGCCGCGATTCAGTCTTCTCGTTAGCGTCATGTGTTAGCGGAATTGGAGGGTGGCAGCCAGGCGACAGATGCATTCTGCGCGATCTGAAGGGGACTGTGGCGTTCGTAGGTCACACGAAGTTTGCCACCGGCGAGTGGATCGGGATTTGCCTGGACGAGAAGAATGGTAAAAACGATGGTTCGGTCGACGGAGAGCGGTACTTTGAGGTGAGTAGGACATTCGAATTTACGTATATAGGATTGTCGGTTGTTCAATTGCAGGTGGAAGATGGCTACGGAATCTTTGCTCGTGCCAACAAGTTGGAGCGACCTCGACCGTCACCTTCTTTGATGGGTTCTCCTTCTGCCTTACGGCACGCTCCCATCAGTCAACACGCTGCGCAGTATGGGTTTGACATTGGAGACCGTGTTCTTTGCGGAAGCGGCAAGTCTGGGATTGTCCGATATTTGGACACGACTGATTTCGCACTGGGCGTTTGGGCTGGCATTGAATTGACCAGTGGCGTGGGGAAGAACGATGGCTCAGTTCAGGTATAGCTTAATTTTTAACTCATCTTATGGAGTCGTTCAAGGGTCGCCGTTACTTCGAGTGTGATGCTCCGAAAGGATTATTCATGCTTGCCAGCAAAGTCACGAAAGCGCCGACCGCTGCTCCAACTCGCTACGCTGTTCGCCATAATAAGTCTTCAGTCCTGAGGCATGGCGGTCTTCAACGCGTGGGATCACAGGAGTCATTGGCTTCTTTCGGAGCATCTAGTATTGCCTCATCCAGAATGTTTACACCAAAGATTGTGAGAGTAAGTACCGTTAATTTTAAAAAAGATCTTCATTTGTATGCTTTAGAAACCCAACATCAATTTAAATTTGGGAAACTCGTATGAACAGACGATCAAAACTCTCCAGGAGTCGTTGAAGGAGAAGGAGACTCACTTGGAGAAGGTGCTGCGTGAACGAGAATCTGATCACATGGAGATAGCTCGCCTCACTTCAATGAAGTGTACGTCACCCACTTCTTTTGCAACCAAGAGCAACTTTGCCGCTGATGACCAGGACCGAGTTAAGGAGTTAGAAGCCGAAATAAACCGACTCACAAACGAGCTTGCGGGATTGACTAAGACACTTGAAGAGCTCACGTTCAATCTAGAAGAAGAGCGTGCTAACTCCCAGTGTGTTGAAGAGCGAGCGAAGGAACTGGAAGCCCAAATAGAAGAAATGAAGACAAAGGATCTCATCGACATTGAAATTCCAGAGGTGATGACTCCCGCGGAGACCGATTCTGAGGCTAGTAGTCACAAGGGGTCTAAAAAGCACAAGGAAAAGAAAGAAAAGAGAAAGCGCAAAGATTCGGGTTTATTCGCAGGGTTGTCGATGGTCATGTTTAGGGATTTTACTTTTAATAAGGTCTAGGGGGTAAAGGGTTTCATTCTCAGATTCTGCTGCCCGATTCGCTATTTTGAACGATTCGCATTGCCATATTTCTATTCTAGAGAGACCTAGAAGCATTTTCTTGCATATTACAACATATTCCCCATACCCTTACATGCCCGTTTGTTCTATCCGAGCTTGTTTCCCTGTACGATATTGCATACACCACAAATAAAGAGCGATCGAAACTCGCGCGCGCCATCTTCTCAAGGTCGTTTTGGTTTTGTTTGATTGATGTCCGAGAGGGCAGATAGCGGACACCTGACGCAGTGTCGAGAAAGAAGAAAACGGGATTGGGGAGGGGTGGGGTGTAAAGGCGCGGGAGTAGGGAATTAGGGAGTAGGGAGATCTGGTTCATTTGAATCACAAATTGCGGGAACGTTAATGATTCGATTTATTAATTATTCAATTTTTAGGCATCTAATAAGACGATCGAGCAACTGCGTAATGAGTTACAGAAGCAGAAAGACGAAATTGAACGTCATATCGTCATGTATGAGAAGCTTAATGCCGAGTTTGGAGAATCGAAGCACCGCTGCGAGAACATTTCGAAGGTAAGGTAAATTTCTGGAAAAATAAATATAATAAACGGGATACACGTGGAATCATTGCTCAGTGTTATTTAATGCGTGCGGAAGCTGCCCATCTAACCGTAACCCACCATTAGTGCACTGAACGGAATCAATCTTCTTTTTTTTATAGAAAAACGATGAGGTTACAACAGAACTGGATCATCTCAAAGAACTATCTGAGATACTTGAAGAGTCGAAGAGTTCAGCTCTGTCCGAACGTGACGAAGCAAAGAAAGCTTTATCCGCTGCGATAGAGGACAAAGATCGACATGAGACTGAAAAGTCTGAGTTGGCCTCGGTACGAATTGTTTTTGTAAGATTGTGTTGCTCATCAAACACTTACAGAAACTGGATGGTGCGGCCATAGAGGTCCAGCAACTGAGTGAGGTAGTGAAGAAGCTCCAGCAGTCTGAAGCTTCCGCATTGGCCGACCTCACAAGCTTGAAGGAAAGCGGCGATTCAACCGTCAAAAAGTAAAATAGAAGAACTATAACGGTTTTTTTACTCGATTTCAGCTTGCTTGCGGAACGCGACGAAGCAAAGAAAGCTCTGGACCTTTTAAAATCCGCTGCGGTAGAGGACAAAGATCGACATGAGACTGAAAAGGCTGAGTTGGCCTCGGTACGAATTGTTTTGTAAGATTGTGTTGCTTATCAAACACTTACAGAAACTGGATGGTGCGGCCATAGAGGTCCAGCAACTGAGTGAGGTAGTGAAGAAGCTCCAGCAGTCTGAAGCTTCCGCATTGGCCGACCTCACAAGCTTGAAGGAAAGCGGCGATTCAACCGTCAAAAAGTAAAATAGAAGAAGTATAACGGGTTTTTTACTCGATTTCAGCTTGCTTGCGGAACGTGACGAAGCAAAGAAAGCTCTGGACCTTTTAAAATCCGCTGCGATAGAGGACAAAGATCGACATGAGACTGAAAAGGCTGAGTTGGCCTCGGTACGAATTGTTTTTGTAAGATTGTGTTGCTCATCAAACACTTACAGAAACTGGATGGTGCGGCCATAGAGGTCCAGCAACTGAGTGAGGTAGTGAAGAAGCTCCAGCAGTCTGAAGCTTCCGCATTGGCCGACCTCACAAGCTTGAAGGAAAGCGGCGATTCAACCGTCAAAAAGTAAAATAGAAGAAGTATAACGGGTTTTTTACTCGATTTCAGCTTGCTTGCGGAACGTGACGAAGCAAAGAAAGCTCTGGACCTTTTAAAATCCGCTGCGATAGAGGACAAAGATCGACATGAGACTGAAAAGGCTGAGTTGGCCTCGGTACGAATTGTTTTTGTAAGATTGTGTTGCTCATCAAACACTTACAGAAACTGGATGGTGCGGCCATAGAGGTCCAGCAACTGAGTGAGGTAGTGAAGAAGCTCCAGCAGTCTGAAGCTTCCGCATTGGCCGACCTCACAAGCTTGAAGGAAAGCGGCGATTCAACCGTCAAAAAGTAAAATAGAAGAAGTATAACGGGTTTTTTACTCGATTTCAGCTTGCTTGCGGAACGTGACGAAGCAAAGAAAGCTCTGGACCTTTTAAAATCCGCTGCGATAGAGGACAAAGATCGACATGAGACTGAAAAGGCTGAGTTGGCCTCGGTACGAATTGTTTTTGTAAGATTGTGTTGCTCATCAAACACTTACAGAAACTGGATGGTGCGGCCATAGAGGTCCAGCAACTGAGTGAGGTAGTGAAGAAGCTCCAGCAGTCTGAAGCTTCCGCATTGGCCGACCTCACAAGCTTGAAGGAAAGCGGCGATTCAACCGTCAAAAAGTAAAATAGAAGAAGTATAACGGGTTTTTTACTCGATTTCAGCTTGCTTGCGGAACGTGACGAAGCAAAGAAAGCTCTGGACCTTTTAAAATCCGCTGCGATAGAGGACAAAGATCGACATGAGACTGAAAAGGCTGAGTTGGCCTCGGTACGAATTGTTTTTGTAAGATTGTGTTGCTCATCAAACACTTACAGAAACTGGATGGTGCGGCCATAGAGGTCCAGCAACTGAGTGAGGTAGTGAAGAAGCTCCAGCAGTCTGAAGCTTCCGCATTGGCCGACCTCACAAGCTTGAAGGAAAGCGGCGATTCAACCGTCAAAAAGTAAAATAGATGAACTATAACGGGTTTTTTACTCGATTTCAGCTTGCTTGCGGAACGTGACGAAGCAAGGAAAGCTCTATCCGCTGCTGTAGCGGACAAAGATCGACATGAGACTGAAAAGGCTGAGTTGGCCTCGGTACGAATTGTTTTTGTAAGATTGTGTTGCTCATCAAACACTTACAGAAACTGGATGGTGCGGCCATAGAGGTCCAGCAACTGAGTGAGGTAGTGAAGAAGCTCCAGCAGTCTGAAGCTTCCGCATTGGCCGACCTCACAAGCTTGAAGGAAAGCGGCGATTCAACCGTCAAAAAGTAAAATAGAAGAACTATAACGGTTTTTTTACTCGATTTCAGCTTGCTTGCGGAACGCGACGAAGCAAAGAAAGCTCTGGACCTTTTAAAATCCGCTGCGGTAGAGGACAAAGATCGGCATGAGACTGAAAAGGCTGAGTTGGCCTCGGTACGAATTGTTTTGTAAGATTGTGTTGCTCATCAAACACTTACAGAAACTGGATGGTGCGGCCATAGAGGTCCAGCAACTGAGTGAGGTAGTGAAGAAGCTCCAGCAGTCTGAAGCTTCCGCATTGGCCGACCTCACAAGCTTGAAGGAAAGCGGCGATTCAACCGTCAAAAAGTAAAATAGAAGAACTATAACGGTTTTTTACTCGATTTCAGCTTGCTTGCGGAACGCGACGAAGCAAGAAAGCTCTATCCGCTGCGTAGCGGACAAAGATCGACATGAGACTGAAAAGGCTGAGTTGGCCTCGGTACGAATTGTTTTTGTAAGATTGTGTTGCTCATCAAACACTTACAGAAACTGGATGGTGCGGCCATAGAGGTCCAGCAACTGAGTGAGGTAGTGAAGAAGCTCCAGCAGTCTGAAGCTTCCGCATTGGCCGACCTCACAAGCTTGAAGGAAAGCGGCGATTCAACCGTCAAAAAGTAAAATAGAAGAACTATAACGGTTTTTTTACTCGATTTCAGCTTGCTTGC
Organism: Steinernema feltiae; assembly: GCA_007213375.1. Taxonomy (NCBI): domain Eukaryota; kingdom Metazoa; phylum Nematoda; class Chromadorea; order Rhabditida; family Steinernematidae; genus Steinernema; species Steinernema feltiae. Next base: position 29,018 of record MQUG01003497.1, read on the forward strand.
GGAACGCGACGAAGCAAAGAAAGCTCTGGACCTTTTAAAATCCGCTGCGGTAGAGGACAAAGATCGGCATGAGACTGAAAAGACTGAGTTGGCCTCGGTACGAATTGTTTTTGTAAGATTGTGTTGCTCATCAAACACTTACAGAAACTGGATGGTGCGGCCATAGAGGTCCAGCAACTGAGTGAGGTAGTGAAGAAGCTCCAGCAGTCTGAAGCTTCCGCATTGGCCGACCTCACAAGCTTGAAGGAAAGCGGCGATTCAACCGTCAAAAAGTAAAATAGAAGAACTATAACGGTTTTTTACTCGATTTCAGCTTGCTTGCGGAACGCGACGAAGCAAAGAAAGCTCTGGACCTTTAAATCCGCTGCGTAGCGGACAAAGATCGACATGAGACTGAAAAGGCTGAGTTGGCCTCGGTACGAATTGTTTTTGTAAGATTGTGTTGCTCATCAAACACTTACAGAAACTGGATGGTGCGGCCATAGAGGTCCAGCAACTGAGTGAGGTAGTGAAGAAGCTCCAGCAGTCTGAAGCTTCCGCATTGGCCGACCTCACAAGCTTGAAGGAAAGCGGCGATTCAACCGTCAAAAAGTAAAATAGAAGAACTATAACGGGTTTTTTTACTCGATTTCAGCTTGATTGCGGAACGCGACGAAGCAAAGGAAGCTATAAAACATTTAAAATCATCTGCTACCGATTCGTCTCGAATCTTGAAGGAAAAAGAGGAACTACAAGAGAAAATCGACCGCCTAAACTCATCGCTATCACATCGTGATCAGCTTTTAGAATCTGAACGGCAGCAAACGAAAATGCTGCAAGGATTCATAAAGAAGATGAACGAGGACATGAAAAAGAAAGAAGAAGGCACTCAGGTTTTTGTGGGGTTTTCAATGTTAAAATGATGGAAAGCGTTTAGAAAACTACTGCCATTGAATCAACGGGATCAGTGGAAGAGTTAAAGGCAGAGATCGAGAAATTATGCGAGGAAAAGGCTGCAATTAAGGCGGATTTGAGTCAAAAGATGTGGGTCGTCGCGCTTTGACGTAGCATTCTTAAACTTGACTGTTTAGCGATTTGTTCTTGGATACGGACAACATGCGAGAGCGGCGAGAAAAAGAAAATCGTCTACGAATTGAGGAATTAGAGAAAGAGCTCACGGAAGCAAAGGTTAAAAAGAGTGACAATGTGCACATAACCGAACTCGAGCAACAGGTAACCATCCTGAATGACTTCTTCACTAACTTAAATGTATGTGTTAGGTTGAATTCTCCAATTCGATAATTGCGAGCCAGCAACACAAAATAGACAAACTCTCTAAAGAAATCAATCAGATCAAGGACGCTCTGGGCGAAGAGGGAATGTGCGTACCCTGAAGTTGCTGTACGGTCTAATCAAATGGGTTTTAGGCAAGTTGAGTACGAAGAAAAGAAAAAGAAGAAGAAGAATGAAAAACCTGTACGGAGATACTGTGACATCTGTGAAGAGTTCGACAAGCACGAAACGGAAGATTGTCCTTCGCAAACATTGGGTGCCGAAGACGTCGAACGTCACCAGTCACTAATATCGTTGGCTGGAACGAAGAATGAAGAAGCCAACTTGAAGAAGCATTGGATCCGAAA
>MQUG01003498.1:0-46861 GCA_007213375.1 Steinernema feltiae
ACAAAACAGGTTTGGGCCACGAAGCGCTCTTTGCCTTCAATAAAAGCTAATTTAAAAAATTATTGGCTCTTTTACAGAAAAGATGGAACCTGAATGATTTAAGGGGTACCGGATAGTACGATAGTGAAGGGGTACCGGATAGATGTACGAGGTACCGGAATTAATTAATGAGGATCGGAATTAAATTATAATACTTACTTCAAAGAGCCTATTCGGTGAATTTTTGTCGCTATACTTTATTTTTTCTCTGTTACATCAGACAATGAACCATGCGATTACAAGCTTTTGTGTAAAATCGACAGAAAACAATTTTAAGGTGAAAAAGAACATTTTTTTGCGCTTTAAGATTGGTCAGTTTTAAGTTTTAAGATTGGTTTAAATCGCAATGTTTTTTGTTAGCAATTTTGCCCACCAAAATCATATCGTTTGAGGCCAATTTTTGAATACTGACACCAAGTTGTTGTATTTTCAAAACAAGTCCAATATTTGGAGTATCCGACTCTCGTATTAGCCAAATCCTGAAATATGGTTTACCGGTTGTTTTCTACTCTTTAGGTTTGTTTTGTAGAAATTTTTGGTTTTGAATCTAGTCCTGGCACTGGCATTACACAATCAAACAACACCACGATCGGTTAAAATTATTTTTGCAGAGAACTCGCTTACCCAGTTACAGAACGTTTGGGTTTTTACGTAATTTTCATAAAAAGGGCTTCAGTCGCTTGTGGTAAACCGGGCATCGGCAAGAAGTGTTGACATCGACGCAATTTTTAATCCATTTTTGAACATGCAATTTGGTTACCGCTTGTGTCATGTAGTTTTGCTTTTATTTTAGAATTTCCTGTTCTGCGTCAAGATTAGAAAGCAAAAGTGTGAATTCCACTACACTGGCTCTGGATGCTTTATAATTTTTGACCTTCTCTCCGCTCGCGCGATTTATAAGCAAACCCTGATATAATTTCGGGCCCGTTGTAATTTTTTGTTGTGGATTTGAGCAGATTTATACTCATCAAGACAACTGCCTGGCAGTTTAAGTTTTACTCACAATCTCACGCCACAGAATTCCATTCAAGAGACTGCAAATTGCTTCATTTTAAAAGAAAATTTGTATTTTTGTGCACACGTGTTGCTTCCACTAGGTTCAAGCGCACACTGTTCATCGGGACACTCAACAACACCTACTCAACTTTTTAAAGCTAAGTTTGCAGCAATTTCCACTGAGAATAGTTCAACCGCATCAAATGAAAGATTTTTTGTTGTTATGACATTCTCACTACGGAATGGCAGTGACTTGGCAGATTTCTGGTTGATCAATGCGCTGTGTTCATGGATAAAGCGTTTTTTCCACGAGACAAACAAGAATGATCTTGATGGTGGAAACGCTCTTTTACTCAAATTCAGCTATCATTTTTGCCTTTCGACTACTCGTGTTTTACATGACATTACAGAAATTGGACGTAACTGTTACGTTAATGACGCTTTGCTTTTTTGCTTAAGTGCATAATATATTGGCTTTTTTGGGTCCCGGATTTTAATCTCAAGGGAAAAAACCCGGTAGCTCAATTCAATCCAAGTCAAAGTAGTAGAAATTGTTATCATAACTCGGTTATGTTTAATGTATTACTGTTATTTTTTGTGACAAGTTGAAAACCGCTAAAAACCAAATTTGCAAATTCGATTTTTTGAGATTTTGAGGGGTTTTGAACCGAGCTGAGCTGAGGTGCAAATATAACCTAAAGATAAGCAATCTATTTTTGTTCTTCTCTATCAATCTATCATCTATCATCGAACACATTTTATCAACACGCTTGAACCGTAATTATCTGTAAAGGACCTTCATCTTTTCGCTGATTCTAGGTTATGAATCGTAAAATAGGTTCTATTTTTGTATGTTCCATTGAAAAAGATACTTTAAAGCTTCATTTGAGAAGTTGGTTTGTCAACTAAACACAGTTATTAACACCATAAAAATCTATTTTTGGAACTCTGGACAGTTGCAGGTTTTGAGTGTAAACGTGAACTTCTAAAACAACACATATTAATATGTGCGTGACTCAGACTAGGTGTTTTAATCCTACCGTTTCACGAACTTTTCACGAACGTTTCACGAACTCGAATAATCTAACAATAAGTTTATTAGTTTGAAGATTTTTGAGACGGTGCGGTGCATCTGAGCCTCTTATGCTAAAGACTACGGATTTTTCGTTGTTTTTTTGATGACGACAACCGTAATAACAGAGTTTTTGTTCGTTTTATAAGTAGTACATGCATGTTCTTGTTCAATTGATCACGCTGGCAAAGCTGACAATTGCAGTAAGTAGACATAAAATTCCACACAAAGACATAAAATTACGTTTTATGCTTGGTGCCTCTTACGCGGCTTGGTGGGCAAATAACTAGGCTTATAGATCGTCAGAGCCTAAAGCGGCTATAAGGGCAGAATCACGAAGCCTATAATATCTATTTATGGCGCGTTTTTTAAAGTAACATTCATGTCATTCCAACTGTTAGGTTTTAGGTCCATTTGATCTTTGTCCATTGGTGTTATGGCGTTATGCCTTTTTGTTTTAGATATTTTGACTGAACAACGTAAATACCAATAGCCTTGTGAGGAGTAAACAATTCGGATTTGTCATTTTTGAAGAACAGGCCACGATTACACGTGTCCTTGCCCGTATTTTTGAAGAGACGCCTATTAAGTTGAGGAGAAAAGTCTCGTTATAGGCGACGTGTAGTGTTATCGGCTCTAATTTGTCTTGTCGCGTTACTAGAGCTCTGTAATCGTTTTGAATTGAAAAATCCAAATATTCTCCAAATGTTTCTGAAAATTTTGTAGTCTGAGCAGCAGTCTTGTTTTTTTAGACGTTTTTTAGGTTCCAATGGAAAGAACACTTTTTAAACGCTTTGGGAATTGATTACAACTGCCTAACAATAAATATAGTACACTTTTTATTCATCTTTTTCTAAATTTCGAAATTTTTATTTTTGTGCTCGTTTCGATCGTCCAAAATTCACTAGGCAAACCCTGCCGCAGCTCTTGGGCCTTTTACAATTTCAACATTAACACAAAATAGCGAATCAAGTACGCATGATTTTTTGGGCAATTGTTGTTTCGTGCTATAATACGACTGTAAGGTTTGAAGTTACATGTTTCAGGTTGATTTTGCTTAGTGAAATTTACTCATCACCGCTTAGAAATTAACAAAATTTGCACCAATCAGTAAGAGTGTTTTCACCGTCACCGCCAAACGTTAAATTCAGATTTACCAGTTTATTCGTGAAAGTTTGCATTTTTGAAAACAACTTTTCTCATTAATGGTTAAGCGAATAAGACTTTTTTGAAGGTGATGATGCATTTTGAAGTTACGTGTTCGACAAAGACTTTACATTTATTGATGCCGCAAAGGTCAAGTTTGACAATAAACAACGGTTACACTATGTATACTATTAACGTCCGAAGCAGTTTACTACCGTCCAAACGGAATCTCCGTCGTCCGAAGGTTGCCACCACCGTCCATAGGGATCTCCACCGTCCTGATTGCTGAACCAGATGGCTTTGGACAAGTCCATAGTTTAAGATGTGAGAGCGTGATAGATTGTATTTCCCATTGAAAACAAACTAAACAAGTGGGTTATTAATTCCAAGGTTCTGTGCTGATCGTCTGCTTTCTGACCAGCCGGAGTAGATTCAGGGACATGTCTTTTAAACAATGCTATTAATTAGACAACAATTTTTGGACGTCTAGAACTTTCAAATACAGCAATGTTTTGTTTAAAAATAATCAGTTTGCACAACTACCGTTTGCCTTTCAACCATCAAGTACAAAGAAAATTTTCAAATTTTTGGACTTTTTTTTTTGATTGCGGCAAGAGTTTTATTCGTTTTATTCTCTAATCTTTGATCTAATTTAGTTTATTTAAGGTGCATTTGTGAGTGGTTGTGAGTGGTTTTCCATCGCTAAAACAAAAATCAACAGAGATTGTTTTTGCTCATCGCAGCAGCTTATACCATACTTTCCTGTTTCAGAAGCCGTAAAACGTCTGACATTTAGCATTTACAAATTGTTTTTTAATAATTAAATAAAATATTTTTTAATGAAAATACCCTTTTCGTCTTGCAACCTTACTTAATCCTTGTCCACCTTTTAAACTAAAAAGCATAATTTTTGACACCAACGTTGACACCAACCACCAACGTTCATAATAAAACAAAGATAATTTTTTGCAGATAAATGTAGAAGAGTTTTGTTCTAGCTACGTAGCGACAATGATCTTTAATTTGATTTAAGAAATGAGCCAAACCGTTTTCAATTTTCAATTTTTAAGTGTTTTCGTTATCACGCTGTGAGTTGATTTTTAGATTTTAGGCTTTCGAATTTACTCCTGCTCGTCATTTTTGTAAGCTTTTTCACAAGTTAAAAAATCAAGTGCGCATGATTTTTGTTCGGGATTTGTTGTGCTATAATACAATTTTAAGATTTGAAGTTACACGTTTCAAGTTGATTTCGCTTAAAGCAATCTACCCATCACCACCTAGCCATTATGGTGTGTGTAACAAAGTTTGCACCAATCAGTAAGAGTCTGTTCACCAAGTGCTATCTCATTTTGCAAAACATTTTTGATAGTTTCGATAACCCGTCTGATTGTGGAGGACATTTTTGGCTGGATCAACTAAATCCAACCTTACTTACCGGTCTATTCGCATTTTTGATAACCGGCATGAAGATTGTATTTCCCATTGAAAACAGATAACGCGCGAGATCGAAAACAAATTTGATGAAAATTAAACACGTGGATTATTCCAACGTTCTGTGCTGATCGTCTGCATTCTGACGGTTTAGTTAAAAATGGGAAGTTTGCTCAACTACCGTTTGTTTTTCAACCATCAAGTACAAAGAAAATTTTCGAATTTTTGGACGGGTGACGGGTGTTACGTCTCTAAGTCGAGAGCGTAACTTGGGTGGTTCAATGTCAACCTCAAATATGGGTAATTAAACCGTTTATCTCAAACAAGCATAAATACACGTAACAGTTACTCGACTTTGTGTTTGATCTCTGTTTGAGATTACGTTTATTTTCAATGTTCTCGCACTTTTTTTGGAGTCTTTTGGCAACGTTACTCGAGTCGTACAATTTTTGTCATTTATTGCTTCCGGTATTCCGCTTTTTTAAAGTAATTTTATAAATCAAGTTAGCAGTCTCTTTTATTTTTGAGGTGTGATGTGATTTGTGCGTGGAGACATACGAATATGGAGAAAGATGGTCTTGTATGACAGGTTGTTTTGTCTCGTCGTTTCCGGCTACTTGAAAGCTAATGTTTGTGCCACAAGCAACCGTATTTTTGACTGACTTTTTTTGTTGTTAACATTTCTTTGAATGAGATCAAAAAATTTAAATATTTACAAAAACGGCTTTTTTAAACGCATCTGTGAGAAGAGAAAAAGAGAAGAAGAGAAGCATCCGCGCCCCTTTTCTTGTTTAACTTTGACTAACTAATCTTTGGCTTCCAATGATAAGTGACAAAAAAGTTCATTACTCGTCCTGTGTTCCTGTTCTGGCAAAACCTTAGACTATTGACTTATTTTGTTCTGCCTATATTTCGTGTTTACGCACTTTAGTCTAAACGGGTCAGGTGTTTACAAAATTTAAATGTTTTTAAAAAGACTACTTTTTTCACTTTTTCGGTTTCCAGACTGGAACACGGGGACCAAATGAAGCCTTTAAGTCAAGTGTTCTAATTTATTCCAAGTTGGTGTTATTTTATGATTTCATTGCTGCACACAGAAGCAATCCTTCAGGCGCTAGCATGTGCGAAATTTCAGGACATTAAATATTGAAAATTAGTAAATATTTACTTTCATTTTTTTTACTGAAATTTTAATAATTTTTGTTGTTTTATTAATCAATTAATTATTGTTTTAATTACCCTTTTGAAATTTTGATCTAAAATCATTAACCGGTTAAATTGCCGTTCATATTGTGCTGCCAATTTCGCAAACTGCTTTTGAATTTTTATTGAAAAAGGGGTAACTTTTTTATTTTTTGATTCGACTGTCTTCATCTGATTGGTGCTAAAATTCGGTTAACTTGTGGTTAAGCTTTGACCGCCATGTAATCGACTTTTAGAATAGGTTTTATATAAATTTTTGTATCTTGGTGGATGCGTCTTGATCTTGATCGATTAATGGAATCATCATTTTTCGCATTTTTATTGTTTTTAACCAGAATTGTTAACCACAACAAAACAGAAAGCAAATTTTTTTAATTTTCTTTAATTTTTTTTGCGTGCGGGACAGAAAACCTTAAATTTTACATTTCAGTTTTTGAGGCGGTACTTTAAATTGTTGCATCTTGATTTTCGGAGTTTCTGCTTGCTACATAACCTTCGGAAGAGTGCAAAATCAAGAACCATCTGCTCGGGCTCAGTGCGTCTAAATGCAACATAGTAGCTTGTATAAGGCAATTTTTGTTCGGGTTGCAGCTGGATTGCACAACTCTTCGTTTAACTAAATCATCAAAGTGGATTTTTACTATTTTTTTCTGACAGATTGTTAGTTTCGGTAACTATGCTAACATTTTTGCAACTGTCTGATCTAGCAAAATCAAGAACCAAATGCCCGGGCTCAGTGCATCTCAACATAGTAGTTTATAGAAGGCAATTTTTGCGGGTTGGTTTGGAATGCACAGCTCTTCGTTCATCGTGGATTTGGATTCGTTTTTGTTTATCTGACAACTTAACGGTAACTATGTTTAGGCTAAGTTCAATTGCAATTTTTGCGGGTGTGCGCATAACTCTTCGTTTAACTAGAAATCATTAACGCGGATTTGGAATTTTTTTAGCAACTTTACAGATGGTTTGTTAGCCTCAGGCTAAAGTTTGATCTAAACTTGATTTGATCAGGAGTGTCTTCGTTTTATGATAAGCTGCAATACTTTCAGTTGTTTAGCGTAATGCGGAAGCAAAGAGATTTTTGTTTATTACTTTAACCAGTTAATTGAAAGTTACAGTACATTATCTCGTGTATTGGTCTTTTCGTGTATTTCGTGGTTTTTTCGGGCGGCTACACTGCATTACCGCAGAACTAAAAAGATAATAATAGCCACTAGCGTTGTTTTCGCTTAGCTGTTTGGCTCAAAACTCCGCCTACAAGTGGGCATCACCGACAATCGAGACTTTAACACAAGCACACACTCACGCGCGCAATCATACTTTGTGTTACATTTGTTACGACTGACAGCCAGTCTAGACAGGTACGACTGCAAAAGACGTTTACCCATGATCTTAGAGAACACGCATAAAGACAATTCACCGTGACATCGAAGGGTCTGTTTTTAGCTAAATAATTTGTTCTCGCACACAAGATCATCAGGTTAAATGGGGCAAAGAGACCAACATGTTTGTTTGTAGCACATTTCACAAGGTTTCTCTGCGTTTTAGCACCAAAGCAATTTTATTATCAACATCATGAATTTTTGTGAAGTTTAGTAATCCATTTTTTAAATCACATGTTAGTATTTTTTGAAATTTTTCAGCAGTTTTTTTGAGAAAAAAATTTTTGAGTTAAACTTGCTTAAACTTTGCTTGGCATAACGTATTTGACACAAAAACTGATTGCACTCTCACTGGCACTCTCTCAACAAAGACAAGCATTTGACTATTAATACTGGCTGTGGGGAGCTGGTGGGCTTTCGTTTGGTTTTTGATGGGAACCAATCTGAACTGCAAATTGTTGCTGAATTTGTTGAATTCTTTTACCATTTTGTTGTTGAGTGCATCAAGATTTGCGTTTTTACGTTTTACAGTTATAGACGTTTCAGGTTTTTGTCAATTGGTGTATCTTGTCGACGGTAGAACAACAAAAAAGTTAAGTTATTTTTGAGCGTTTAGCAGCGGTTTCCTACAGTAAGATTTCAAACTAATTTTTTCCACGGCTATTACATTCTCTGTGTACAGTTGACAGATTTTTGCCACGTTTGTCTTTGTCTGTAAATTGCGTTTGAAGAATACCAAATGTTTTGTGGCACATTCATACACAAAAAGTTGCATTTTTGATTTGGCGGAATGACATCATGGAATGACAATTCTGTGATATGCCTGCCAAAGGAATAAAGCTGTAAAAGATCAGTGAGTGGCTGGCCAACTATAGCTCAGAGTTCATTACAATTTTTGGCGAACTTCGTGAACAAAACTTTTACCTTTTTTTTGCAAATTCGTTCAGTATATGAAATTTTTGAATATGATTCCTTAAAAAGAAAAGTTCAATCTAAAAGCATTTTTGGTCGATTTTCGGTCAGTCATTCGAGAGAGAGAGAGAGAGATTCGGTTCTAAATTAACACAATAATTTAGAGAATCAAAAGGATTTTTTGCCTCACGTAAACCGATAGCACAGAAGCATCTATTTTTGACCAAATCAAACGAGAAAAAAAAGAATATTTTTGATCAATCTGAATTCGATTGTTCATTGCAAAAATGCAACATCAACAATGCAACATTGCTCATCTATGGTTGAAAGAATTGAATTTGAAGATTTGAAGAATTTGTTGAAAGAAAGAAAAGAGTTGAAAAAAATTTTTGCATATCCTAATTATGTTCCTAAAATCCTTTCTTTTTTCCTTAGTTCCTAAGATTAACTAGTTTTGGAGCTACGTAGAAGTTGTTTAATATCTTTTTTTGGCTTCGTTCTTTGCACTCAATGCAACCTCAACAATGCATGCTTGCTCTTCTCCGGCTTAAAAATTTTCAAATTAATTTTTGCACCCTCCAGACTGGCCATCTATAACATTCCCTGGGTAACCTTGCCTGCAAATGGCGTTTAAACAGCAACAAATGTTACATGACACAATCATAAATTTTTGGTGACTGCCACAATGACACCTTTAACATCTAGGAATTTCGTGATGTGCCTAACAACTGACAAGTTGTTTAATATCTATTTTTGGCTTCGATCTCCGGCTTGTGAGTGGAGCAGCATTAATTCAATTAAAGTTTTTTTTTTAAATTTTTTTGCCCATGACCGTTGTGGCTTGTCTATAGCTATTTGGACCAAACGATTTTTATCTGCGTTTCGCGGTAAATGCGACTTGGAAAGTTGGTCCCTTTAGGTATACCACGCAGTTTGGATTTACTTGTTGAACTTGATAAGCTTTCATGTTTCAAATTTCATTATTAATTTAATTTAATCAATTAGTTCACTGTGATAGCCTTTACAAGTGCACACGCTATCTGCTTCTTCTCGTTATTCTGATCAAGTTCATCGAGTTGAGAACTGAAGTTCTAGGTCTGATATTAGCAATTACAACACATTAAACACAAACTGACGCGTAGTTTTTTGTTCAATTTTTGTACGTACCCTTTACACTTCCAGCATCTCGCAACTAGATGTGAAGCCCGGCTAAAGCTGCTGCTGCAAATATTTTAAATTCTGGATTTCCGTACTATTCTAACTTTAGAAACAACTTTGCAGCTTTTTTTGTCGTTTGTTTTATTATTTGTTACTAGGTACCTGTTACCCGCTGAAGTAATTTTACCTATATTTTTGTCTTAATGCCAAAGAAAGAAAGTTTAAAACCAACCTTTGAACAACCTACTTAAAATTACCCATTTACGGAGAACTGAATGTAAATGATACCTTAAGCCGGCAAGCGCCGGCGGCAAAGCTAGCGCTTGCCATTTGACCCGGTCCACTAATAAACTTGAAGTTACAGCTTTAAAACTGGCCAGCTCTGGCCACTTCCTTAAACCATATGGGTCTCGAACGGAATTCCTGAAGAAATGTTTCAGAACATTCTATAAAGTGTAATAAGGAATGAAACTAACCAGCGCTGGCCAGTTTGCAACTATGGAAATTATGACATGGCAAGAAATAAGTTGTTTTGAATCTCTTTTTGAAAATTCTTTTTTTTTAATTCATGTTTTTTAAACATGCAAATTGAACTGTTTTGACCTTGACCTGTTTTATCTTTGCAATTTTTTTTTGATCTGTTCAATTGTCAAGTTTCTGAATGTTTTCAATTTACTAAAACTAGACCTGTTTGTTGTTTGAATTTTTTTCACTGTTTTCCTGTGTACCGTGTACCTTCTACTGTATATCTTTTAAATGTTTTCCATTCGGGAACCAACTTTTGTTTGTAATTAACGTCAGCAATTTTCCCAGTTATAATTGTATAGTTAAAGTTATGAACTCAAAAATCTCTCCGTCTCATTGGTACGCAATCATACTAATAAGTTTTTTACACCGTTCAGGCACGTTTCTAAGACAAAGCCGCTGAATAACTCTACAAAATTGTTACAATTTTTGTCTTACTTCGTACAATTCTCAGTTCAATCGCAATCGCAATCAAAATGTTGCTTTATTGGCTTCTTTGAAACTGTAAAAAATCGGTACGCGACAACTCGGCGACGCCTATTCGGTGCCGCCGATTTTATTTTCGATAAGCAACCAACAAACTATTGTGTTCAACATTTTTGCGATTTTCTCAAACACAACAGGTCCAACGGCATTTGCAATCGGCTTTGAAATACATTGTTAAAGTGTGCACAGAAATCAGTGACAGTAGCAAACGATTACAAATCATTTGTTGTAAGTTTTTAAAAAATCAAAAAAAATTCTTAATTTGGCTTAATTAATTTTATTCTGTTCTTCTTTTTTGTTTATCATTTTGCGATTTTTCGTAAATAAATTGTTGCCAAATCTGTCAATGAATACTGTTAAAAACTGATAATTTTGGCAAGCGTCTACCATACAGCCAAAGCCATGTTTTCTAGATCAAAGCACGAAATCAACTTACCATTTCTCAATAATTTTTGGCATCCCTCAAATCGGTTGACAGACCACGTGTCTTTGGCAAAAGACCGGACATTACTTCAACTTTTTCGAAACTGCCGTTTCGTAAATTCCTCTCTCCTCATTTTTGCGTCCAAAGGATACACTTGTACAAAATTGTATGCATACAGGTAGAGTGACAGCCTTTTCTATAAAAAATTTTTGGAGACTGCTTTGAATGATGTGGAAATGAAACCTTATTTTCAACTTGAACTCCAATGATGTTTTGAACAAATTCGGAATCAATGTGTCAACTTGTGACTTTGCAAAAGAATCGATTTATCAAGTTTTTACAGTTTTAATGTCCTTTCACATTTAAAATTTTTTGCTTTTTGATTCATTTGTGTCAGACGCGACAAAGCATAGTCCTCTTTCCATGTTCAGCAATCCTCAATTCTCAAACATTTTTTTGCAGTCAAGCCACAGAAACACAAAATTTATTAATTTTCAAGCTATTCACGTTTTAAAGCTATTTTTTGTACATTTAAGAGCAATTCGCTAGATTAAGTTCAATTCTATAAACATTCAACATTATTTGCCGTTTGAATTCAACTGCTAGTTTGACTTTAGCGTATATTTTCATGGAAAAATCAATATTCATACCGGTGAGATCTTCCCTGTCACTCCACCTGACTCTATCAATTGCGCTCGTTTTTCGCATCCAACCGACACCTTGTCGACCAACTTTATTTTCCGCATGAACTCTACTGCTTGATGTTTTTGACAAATCCTGAACTGTTATCATGTGGTCAACTTGTTGAATTCGAAAAAGAATCGATTGAGTTTTTTCATTGTCTTTTAAAAATACTTTTTTTTAAATTTTGAGTCGTGGATTTTGATTTGAGAAAATTTTGAGATGTTAATGCGGGGTACTCGTGCTGGTTCATTTGTGGCACACACGACAAAGGAACCGATGTCCTCCCTCTTTTCTACCTCTTTCCATGTTCAGCTCAAAACATTTTTTTTTGCATTCGAACCACAGAAACACAAAAATAATAGCTGTTCACTTGCATAGCCAGCGTAAATGCTGTTTTTTTTTGTACATATAAAAGCAATTCGCTAGGTTAAGTTCAATTCTAAAAAAGTTATTTTTAATAATTTTTTAAAAATAATTTCATCTTTTTTTATTACAATTCTTCCAGTTAAACCCTCCAGAATATTCATTTCACTAATGTGCTAATGACCATCTAGATGCCATACACGCAATATGATCTAAAAAAGTATTGTTTTAAAGTTCCGTTGTATCTACTGTAACTGCAGCCAAACGATTAAATAATTGGAATGCACCCAACAAGGTTTTTGAATTTTGTTTCGTAACTTATGACATTCAATGTGGTTCAACATCCTCTGCTGTTGTTTTATGCTTTTCCTACAATAAAGGTAACAGCAAGTGTAAATTTACAAAAATTATTAAAATTTTAAATTATTAACTTCAATTTTTAATAATTTTTTTATTTTAACTTTTATCTAAATCCCGTCAACAGCTGCTGCATAACAGTCCAGAATGTTTGTTGTAAGAGCGAAACCACTGAAAAACTTTTTGTGACGTGCTGACGACTGTTCGCCGACCTCGAACAAACTGAAGGATTCACCGATTTATCAGTGCGATTATGCGATTGTAAGTGTGCTTTTTTGATAGCGCAAGGCAAGACGCAGTGCAGTCATAGCTAAGATATCACCTTTTTTGTTGAAATACTCTTTTGGTGGTGATAAGATAAAGCTGGATGGAGAACAAAAACAATCCAACAGTAAGTTTTGTAAATTTAGCCTTTTTTAAAATTAATTTAAAACAATTTTTAATTTTAAATTTAAAAATTTTAAACTTTAATTTATTTTTGTTGCTGCCATAATAACTTTGTTTTACGTTTTCAATGTTTTGCGTCTGCTCTTTGCGAGCCTAGAATTACTAAATCTCCGGCGCATGTGCAAAAAGGTCTACTCAGTTTAATTAGATCTACTTCAAATGCTACTCTGCTGCACTTTGATAACTTTTGTTCGTGACGATCTTCGCTGATCGCTGTTTTCTGAACAGTTACTTGATTGCACTGCGGAAAGCTTGTCGCTGAAAAGGAACCTCAATTATGAAGGAAACTATAAAAGATTGGAGTTGTTTGATCAAAGCAGATTTAGCCCTGAAGAGCAAGAACGGACTTGAAAGATTTTTTTTGATCGTGACCATCTGTGTGCAAAGATTGGTCTAGTTGATATTTTGCGCCGTCGGGAGTTTTGTTTAAACCAATTTTAATTGAATCTCTGGGCGTTGCAGTTGATTAGTTTTTTTGCAGTTGTTTTTTTACAGTTGCAGTAGTTTTTTAAGTTCATTATTTGACTACGATTTGGCTAAGAACTGCTTTAGGAAAGTTTTGGTAAAAAACTCACGTGCGGGTTTCAAAAAATATAGAGTTGAATAATTTATAGTTGAGTGCTAGACAAATTTGTGACCTGTATCCACCTAATCTAATAAAAGAATGTCTTATTCAATTATAAAAATGATTTTGAGTTGATTTGATTTTTAATAAAATTTTTGTGAAAGGTTCTCGCATCCTTTTCGGGCCGTTTTAATTCAAATTCAACAAAATCACGGATTTTATATTTGTGGATTACACAAGCCAAAAACATTTTTTCGTTTATTGAAATCCACTTTTTGTACATTACAGTTCTTCGCGACCTCGAATTAGCCTAGAATGACCATAGAAACAAAGAATTGTGATTCCCCGCCGACTTCGACTTAGAAGTTTGGCGCGCGTTGGCAAAACGCGATTCTCAGCCAAACGCCCACAATTCTTTGTTTGCATGATCATTCTAGACTAATTCGAGGTCGCGAAGAACTCTCATGGCTTCGGAATCAAGTAAAAAGGCCTGAAATCGCTGGTCAAGACAAAACAAGCACAGTCCAGGACTGACGACAGACCGCGTGGGCGCAATCCAATCGCTCCAAGACCCAGCATTTTTGGTTCCCGACTAATGTCCAGTGCTCGAAAATTTTGGTCACCGACTAAAATTCTGACTCCGCCAAAAATTCCAGCGACCTCGAAAACCCCCAGTACACCGAATATCTGAGCATTTTGAGAACACTCGTTGTTCATGACCGTGTCCCTTTAATTGCCTGATTTGCTGTCATTATTACTACAATTATTACAACGAGAAAGATTGCATCAATTCGAGCCAAACATGGACCGGGATTCGAATCCACGACCTTATGGGGGGCGACCAGTTGGCATCGCATTGCCGCTCTACGCACTGCTTTGTCACATTCATTGCTATTAAAGTCGTGCGGATCATCGTTTTTTCAACGAAACAATGAACAACGTGGCTCTCTTATTCGCCGAATCCGTGGTGCGACTCTTTGATTTTAACTTCTCTCACTATTCACTAAGAGAGTCCAGATCTGGTCGCTTCGGGAACGTTGGCCGCTCGCTCTGGGAGAAGCGTCTCTACGTCACCCTCAACGTTGAATACAACTCGGGAGCCGGCACCTTCGACTACTGCATGACTTGTGAACGGGACTATGGATCCTTTTGGTCGGAAACACCAAAAACGTTCAATCCTGCGGATCATCGCTTTGTTTCCGAATTTAAAGTAAAATTACTCAACGATAAAAGATCTCTGAAAAACGTGGATGTTACGTGGACGACTGCGACGCCATCTGATCCGACCTTCCTGAAGCTGCTGACAGCTCCATTTGCCAGAACTGAGTTGTGCCTGTACGTGAAATGTCCAGAACTCCTGAAGATGCTGCCAGATTACTGTACATTCAACTACATCACCGCTTACGACTACAATGATGTCCTCGACGCAATTATTCAACGATCCCAGGCGTGCGGAAGGCTGGAACGCGTTCATTGCACGGAATTCTTCTTCAAGCGCGGCATGGAAGCGTCGATCGAGTGGATTGCAACGAACAAACGACTATGGTTCCTTTTCGGCTATAATATTAATAATTCTGCATCTGTTCGCTCTGTTCTAGATACCATTGGTGTCCAGTGAGCGGAACTGCTGTTTTAATTCGTTAATTTGAATACACATGTTTTGAACGTCGTTGGTTTGTGATTTAACGGAGCAATCCACAACTGTGGCGAGACTATGGGGCCTTCTCATGGCTCTAATACAGCTAGCTTTCAACGACCTGGTTTTCATCGTTTCCGCGTATTTTATGCTCGACTTGTGGTGGAACGAAGAACAATACATGACCGTCTCTGAAAATGGATTTATTCTGAAGTGATATCTACAACATAAGCAACGTGTGCCATAGACTCGCGTCTTCTATCTTGAGTAGCATCGCCAGGTTTCTCGACAGAGTTGAGTTCGAACGCTATCTTTACGGCCTTGTACGCGGTCTTACGGAGTAGTAAGAATTCTTTTCTCATCAGTGACTTTTCATAGGTGGGCCGTTGGCCGAACGAACAGAATTCTTTTTTCCAATGAAAACTTTAGCACTTTAACCTCTTTAACCAGAATTTAGTTTGTGTGAGCAGTTACCTGATTGCACTGCGGAAAATATAAACTCAATTTTTGCGCTCGAATTTAATTTTTGATTAAAAGCAATGCAATGCATTAAGCTTGTCGTTGAAAAGGAACCTCAACTTTTAAGGAAACTATAAAAGATCGGAGTTTTTTGATGCTTGCTGCCGCATGCTGCAGATCTAGCCATGAGGAGCAAGAACGGACTTGAAAGATGTGTATTTTTGAACGTGACCATCGTGTGTGCAAAGATTGGTCTAGTTTTTGCAATATTTTTGCGCCGTCGGACGTTTTATTTAAACCGATGTTAATTGAATCTCTGGGCGTTGCAGTTGATTGCCGCTCAAGTTCATTATTTGACTACGACAATAGCTAAGAACGGCCTTTGCGCTTTAGGGAAGTTTTGGTAAAATAAATTCACATGTAAACAAACGCTGCTCAACGTTCGACTCGTTGATTTCTTGCAAAAATTCTTCTTCAAACGTTAACGTCTCGACAGTGCAAGACTTTCTGATTATTTTTACAAATTACATTGCAAAGTTTTCGATGAGCTTCCATAGCTTTTGTCAGACCTCGACACAAATTGTTGCCTACAATGAACAAATATTTTAACTCCAAACTCCAAATATTTGGGTTTTAATTTTTTGGGGGTCAATCCAACGAATTCAACCACACTACGAAGTGTTAGTGAAATTAGTGAATAGTGATGAATTCAAAATTTTTTTTTTTGCTCAAAACTGCGAAGGTAAATATTTGCGTTTTATTTTTTTAGCGGGAGCGATATAACGTTTGTTATAACGATATGAAATGAAATCTCTTCATGAACAAAACTCTTATCGTTTTTTCTTTTTGCAAATCCGATCAGGCTTCATGGCACATTTACACTCATACACGAAAATTGCGCATTTTCTGAGTCAGTTTTGTGAAATGAAAATTTTGTGATATGCCTAGCAACGGAATAAAGCTTCAATAGGTGACTGGCCATCTATAGCACATGACCGCGTGTGTAATCCATCCAACGATGAAAGCAAGGTTTCGTGTAACTGATGGTTTAAACAAACAAATAATTGAAGTACTTGTTTTGTTTTCATGTAATTCCATGAAAGTGTTTCGATATGCGTCTCTGCCGATCTTTTATATTTCACATTGCGCATATTTGCGGCCTTGTAGCTGCACTTGCAACATGCTTAAAACATCGTCGCATTTTTCTAGCAATCAATGGCTCAAGTTTATTAAACGTATTTTTTGCAGGCTTTGTTGCTGTTTCAGGAACAACCCCGGAAGTAACTACAGTCTCTTACTGGATTCCCTAGCAGTTATCCACACTGTAACGTTTCACTAACAATTAATTTTAAAAAATTTTGTTGCTCTCAACGTTGAACAAAACGCGCTTTACAGATATAGGCGGCCATTTCATATTGAAATGGCGCTTTGGAGACTAAAAGCGATAGTGCGACATTAAAGAAAATTTATGTCTGTGCTTCAATACCATTCTAAACTACCTTTAATTTTGATTTTTGCACGCAACTGCACCGCATAAATTGCCAACATTTCAAAAAAGTTTCAGGTTCGCAGCAATCAATGCGCTGATTTCAGATCTGATCTGGTATGATCTGGTTTCCGGACTCAGTTGAAAGAGAAAATAAATTTTTGAGGGTGGACGCAGATTTTAGGTGCATTTTTCAAATCAAGCAAGAAAATTTCCTGATATAACAAAAAATAGGTGTTTTTTATATGTAATCATTGACGCAACGAGCGTAAAACCTTTCAAGTTGAAATATTTCAAACAATTTTTTTCATTTTTTTTTTGCGCTCAAGCCATACATATATAGCTTTTTCTCATGGCTTTTTCAGGTTTCCAAATCAACGTTTTTTACGTTACGTTTTTTAGAATGCGGCCCATGAACCACAACTGCGGAGTGTAAGGGTCTTAGGTTCTTAGGTTGCTGCTTGTAAGTTTTCTCGCTTAGTCAGCGCCTTGCGCGCGCGTACGTCATTTAGGATGATTCACCGGTTGCGGAGGACGAGCCGGACGAGTCGACGGAATTCCCAACTGCCCAGCGTCGCCACATGGAAGTCGACCACGACCTGCGATCCGAGGCATTCGAAGACGCCGATCGAAACGAATGAGTCACTACTTTCGAAATAATTCGTGTATAAAAGAGAGGAGCGCGGCCGCTCTTGGCCGGCCCTCGCACAGTCTGATCCGCTGTTGTGAGTGATTGAAATAAAGAGTTATTGTGACGTCTTGTGTCCTCCCGAGTCTAATTAGTGTACTATTCCTCGCGCAGCATCGACGAACTCTGAGACTGATCCAGGATTGGATTGAAGTACGGTTGGTTTGAAGTTTGAGTGATTGAGTGTCGATCGTTAGGTTGTTGTGACTGACTGAGTCATTAGTGTTGAGATTTAGCGTTAGATTGAGAACTAAGCGAGTTGATATTGAGGACTGTAGCAGATCATTGAGTTGAGAGATCGAAAGTGATCAAGTGAGAAAAGAGTGTAGAGTTAACTTACCACCGAGCGTTAAGTCTTTCTTTTGGTTGTTTAACCAACAAAACCCCCCGTACGTTACTGGAGTATGGCCCTTAAATGGCCATCTTTGCAATGCATTGTAATCAACAACGCCATTTGGCCGCTCCAAAAATTCAGACAAATTCAATCATGTAGCGATTTTTAAATTTTAGTTTTTAATTTTGGTTTTAATTTTCACAATGCAATTCTCGATCCTTGGCAATTTTTAAGCCTTTTTTAACGAGGTTAAAGTACTTATTTCACTAACATGCATGAATAGTTCACTACGTTTTACTTGTCCTCAGTTTTTAACGCATTTTTGCTCTTCTCACAAAGTTATTTAAACTAATTTTTGGAACCAAGCTTTGGCAAAACATCGTACGCCTAAGGCAAGGTTTCGTCTATCTACTGGGTCAGAGAAACGAGTTTTGGAACTCGATAGAAGTGGTTTAATGACATTTTTTGGATTGGGTCTCTGCGGATCTTTCATTGCAAAAATGCAACAACAACAACGCGTGTTCGCGGCTCTGTTGTAGTTTAGCCGACCCATGCGACTTTGACCGACCCGAAAATAGTTTAACCGACCCGCTGTACTTTAACCGACCCGAAAATATTTTAACCGACCCAATATTATTTTAGGCGACCCGTAAATATTTTAGGCGACCCTGAGATAACCAAGTTTTATTTTTAGAACAGAAGAAAGTTTATACGAGAATGTAAACAGCAAACAGAAACAACAGTCTGTATTACCATTTTTGATTGAAATCCTTTTTTAGACTAGGTGCTCTACCAGCGCTGGCTAGCATAGGGTCAAGTCACTCAGACAGCAAAACCCACTCGACAAATCACAATGGTTTGCAACAAGGCGGCGAATGTAACCCGCGCAACCCAGCAAAATTCGAACAATAACGTCCTCTCGCAGGAGAATAAAATGACGGTTCCTGTCACAGTAAATGTTTACAACATTTACGAAGCTCACAAGGAGAGAAAGGAGCGCAGGAAGGCCGCGAGGAAAGCTACTAAGGCAAAGAAAAGAACCGAAGATTCGGAACTCTCCGAAGAGTTTGATGAAGAGTCCAACTCATCAGAAGAGTACGCAGACTGATGCGTCTTCGCATATTGTTGTTCTAGGTTATTGTTTGTTATTGTTTTGTGTTTCAATAAAGTTTGTTAATCTATGAATTTTTGAATTTCCGGGTCGGTTAAAATATTTCCGGGTCGGTTAAAATCGCCGGGTCGGTCAAAGTCGCATGGGTCAGCTAAACTACTACAGAGCCGTGTTCGCTTATCTGCGGCTTTAAGATTTTCCATTTAATTTTTGCGGCATCCCTCTACCATTTCCTGGGTATCCTTGCCTGCAAATGGCGTTTAAAGAGCACCAAATGCCTTGACTGGCATTGCCTTGTATTGTCTGGCTCGAATTTCTGACCAATCATGAAAGCACAAAGTTTCGTATAGCTACCATGTAATTAGTAATAAAGAATTCTGGGAAAATTTTGGAAGAACGGCGATCTGGCTTGTCTGCAGGTTATCTGTAAGTGAACGTTTGAAATTGTAATAATTCATTTTTCTTCATTTCCTTCATTTTTGTTTCTGCGATTATGCAATAAAATGATCTTTCATTGCTAAAATGCAGCAACAACGATGCTCATCTGCGGATCAAAGCATTCTACTGATTTTTGCATCCCTGGTTACTCTTGACTGGTTATGGCTCGTCTGTATGTTGACTTTAATTGTTGACGCAACGAGCGTAAAATCTGTGAAGTTGAAATGTTTCACAAACGATTATTTTTTTGCGCTGAAGCGGAATGTAGTACCAACTTGGAAAGAATACATATCATTCAAAATCTAGACTAATAGCAACAGTTGATCCACTACAAGAAGTAAAAGAGCGTTTTTTTTTGTGTTTTGAACTTGTTGTCCGACAACATTTGGCTTCAGCTTAATAAAATGTTCGCCGAATCAAGATCATGTGGTTTTAAGGAGGTTTTAGGCAGAGTAGTAGAGCAACCGGATGTAACCGGATATTGTTGTAATAACTTTTACCATGTTGAGTGCAGCTAGGTGCAGAGCTTTAAATTTTTGGTTCTTCTTATTCTTCTGCGCAGACATTTAAATCGTGTTTTTGGTAACTGTCAGAAAGACATCAATAGGAATTTTGTGATATGCCTAACAACTGAATAAAGCTGCAATAGATCAACTAATGACTGACCATCTATTGCTCGTATTCTGGCCAAGCATGAAAACACAAAGTTTTGTGTAGCTACTGAGTTAGAGCTACCTTTTCATTGATTTCTTGTGTGGTTTTTAAAACCAGTAGGTCTATTTTTGGCGTCTTGAATTTCCATTTGTCAGAGCAATCGGTTGCGTTGAGATTTCGATTTTTTGAATTTTGAAAACCAAAAACATTTACCGTGCATCGCGATGTTCACTTTTGAAGCTGATCAAAGTTATTGAAACTAATTTTTGCAACACCCATACCATTCCCTGACTGGTTCTATTTTGCTAGTACAACGTAGCAAGTCATCACAGTCACCTGCTCGCATGATACAATTCGCACAATTTTTAAACAACATTTCACATTAACTTCAGACCTCTCCGCTGAACAAACAAAAACAATTTTTTTGGTCGGCATCCTAAAGTTTGCTTTTTCGATTAAAATTCGATTAAAACAAACTACAGAAATCAGATAACTACAACTGCATGCGATAGCTAGTTGCTTCTTGAGTTTTAAAGCCAAAAATGCTTGGTTAATAAATTTTTGAAGCTTGGCCTGGATCAGCACAAAGCTGCTCTTAGAAATCAATTTGCTTTGTATTTAATAATTGAATTTGAACGGTGAAAATGGAATTTTTGTTCGTTAGACGCTGGTTCAGCGCACATCGTTTTCATTTAGCTTTTTAGCTTGTTGCACAGTGCATGGTATGCGTTCAATCTAGCTAATTTTGTAACTGATTTTTCAAATTATTGAACCTGATTTGACCGAATTTTGTTAGTTGAACCAAGAGTTTTTTTAACAGAACATGACAAAATTAATGTAAAAACTGATGTTAAAAACACGTCACATTCTCTTTAATTTTTGCTCTACTCTTTTCTCTGCGCTTTGCTCTGCTCTTTTCAACTTTTTTGAAACGATTATCACGCAAATTCTTTTCTCATCATTTTCGCATCCAATTAATATGTATACGTCATCGATTTCTGCTAAAAGTACAACTGCAACATGCATACAGGCACAGTGACAGATTTTTCGAATCGTACAAGTCACTGTGGCATTTTGTTTCGTGTTCAATTGCCGACTTTCTTAAAGAATACGGTTTGAAATTTGAATTTTTTGTCTTTTTTGATTCCAACCGGGATAGTCAAAAATGCGTTTGCTCTTAGCGCGCCTAGATTTAGGACAACTAATGCCAACGTGCAAAAATGCGCTTGCCCTTTTAATTACTAAATCTCCGGCGCTTAGTTTAATTAAAACCTTGTCAAAAGCTCTTCTATTCTTGAAAACTCCATCTTTTTTTTAGTTTTGTTAGCACAGAAAAGAGCAATTTTTAAATTTCGCTTTGGCGAATATGTACTGTAGGCAACTAAACTAGATTTTTTCTCAAAAATTTAAACTAATTTTTGTTCACTGTGAACAGTTGACAGGTTGTGGTTTGCCGCCTGTAAATTGGAGCCAACTTGGAGGAAATGGTTTAAGATGGATACGGACGGTTAGAGGCTTTAACGCTTGTTACAAATTCACGTGCACGATCTGAATTAATTTTTGCCATCATTCTGCCGTAGCAAACATTGTATTCAACGGCTACAAAGACAAAGTTTCGTCTAGCTACTGGCTTAGACAAACGAGTTTTGGAGCTCTATAGAAGTGGTTCAATGATATTTTTTTGGGTTGAGTCACTGTCGATCTTTTATTGCAACAATTCGCAGCAATCAGTGCGCTGATTTTAGATTTTAACTGGTTTACTCTGGTTTCGGGACTCAGCTGAAAGAGAAAACTAATTTTTGTGGGTGAATTGCTTTTTGGGTTATTGAAATGAGTAAAATATGAAATAATTGAAATGAATTTTGACGGGCAAATTGCAAATTGCAACTTTCTTTGCATTTTTGCTAATCTGACGATCAACGTTATTTAAACTTATTTTTGCAGCCAAGGTTTGGCATTTTAGATTGATTTTAGATTTGATCTGGTATGATCTGGTTTCCGCACTCAGTTGAAAGAGTTGAGTTGAGACTAATTTTTGTGGGTGAACGCATGCTGCATTTTTCAAATCAATCAAGAAAATTTCCTGATAAAACAAAAAATAGGTATTTTTTCGTTTTTTGTGGTTTTTTAAAAATATTTTGTATGTAATCGTTGACGCAACGAGCGTTGAACCTTTGAAGTTAAAATTTTTCACAAACGATTTTTTCATTTTTTTGCGCTGAAGTAGCAGCAGTAGCAAGAAGTAGTAGCAATGTAAATTTGGAAAGAATACATATCATTCAAATTCTACAAGAAGTAACTTGTCGTGACTGCAAATAACGTTTAAAAAGCAACAAACGGTCAAATGATGCAGTCATAAACAAAGTTTTTTGTGTTTTTTTGTTAATTGGCATAATGGCACCAAAAGAATTTTGTGTGGCTGCGGTTTTTGAAACCAGTGAAACCATCCGGTAAGTCTATTTTTGTCGGTTTGTCTTTCAAATTGTGAAATCAATTTCGGTTGCTTTTAGTTGAGATTTCGAGTTTTTGAATTTTGAAATACGATTAACGCATTCAGCAAGGATCCAAAAGATTAAAAATACTCAAAAGTAAACACTCAGGATTAAGAGCAAAAAACCAAATATGAATAGCACTGCATACAGTAATATTTTTGCATCTGCAAAGCTAAAAAAGCGTTTACCTTCCGTAAATTTAAACAAGAGTTTGCCTTTTTTATCAGTAATTTTCAGTTTTCTGACAGTTTACTGAAATTTGTATCTATTTGTTCGTCTATCTCACAAGAGCGACCTGAAATTCGTATACATACGCATATGCAATTTCCACGTTTGGGGACTATTTTTAGAAATTAGAGCGAAAAAAATTAGACATAAGAAATTTAATAAAAAGTTTATTTTTAGATTTTTGCACGCCCGACGACTTTCCTGTAGATTCATCTGTAAAATGCACCTGTAAACGTTCAACGTTCGACTCGTTGATTTTTGCGAAAATTCTCCTTCAAATCCGATTTTCAAGAACCACGGCAACGCAACAGAAGTTTTACCAGTTTTTCAGTGAATTACCGACTGGCCGACTCAGCGATTACCAAACATGCCTGGACGTCTATTTACTGATCGCTATTTTGTGATGAGCACGCTACCAGGCAGTGCAAAAATCAATTGTCATACGAGAAAGTGCACGCGCGATATCACAATAACGCAAAACTCAATTTTTTGCTTTAAGTTTGCACTCAAAGTTGATTGTGTCGCAATTTGATGAATGGTTAATCGTTTTTTTTCACAAATTTTTAAATGAAACCGTGTTATGTGTTCATTCAGAACCTTCAGAACATTCTGAACAGAAAGTTTTAATTTTTTTTTAACTTTTACATTTATTTTTACATTGTTGCACCGTCCGACAATTTCACGATTCAAAGTTCACGAGATTTGATCAATGGTTAATTTAAAGTTGATTTTTTTCACAAATTCTGATCTGTAAATAAGCCTTAAATAGATGGTACTGTATTTTTGGATCGCTCGAATCGTTGCTGTAATCGACCAACAAACAAAAGGGAAAAGAGATCAACGAGTTTCCTTCTCGCTTGCAATAATTCCATAATTGTAACAGTATGAAGTAATCCTTTTTTGGTGTGTGTGTGTGTGTGTAAGAGGAGGTTGTTAAGAGAGTATACGGTAGGTTGAGTGATTTAGATTTTTGCAAAACGAAGAAGACACTTTTAAACGAAGGTGTGGTGTTTTGGAAACAACCAGCTTCTTCATTAATCTTCAGTTGTAATCTCGCATCTTCATTAGCTTCTTCATTAGTTTATTATTAACATTAAAATATCTTACAAGTTGGTTAAAGGGATTTGAAAAAAAAGATGATTTTTGTGCTCTTTATCGCAGATTCAATGTAAAGTCTTATTTTTTGGAGCAGTTTCTTTGTGCTGCTTGTAGTGAAAAGTTCATATTTTACTTTTTATCGTAGATTTATTTTTGGTGTTTCCTACACTCCCTTTCCTGCTTTAGCTTCATCAAACTTTGCTGATTAAAATTTTTTGTCGACATTGTGTTCCAACCTGACGAAGTCCACATAGATAAGCAACAGAAAGTGTACAATTTTGATGTAAAACTTGGCCTTTGAGCCGCCGGAGTTCTAGATATATTCCAATGAAAGAAGATGTTTTTGATGTACATTGTACGAGAAGTACATTTTGATGTACAAAAAGATGTACGTTTTGCAGATTCAACAGATTCAACTTTATGATTTTATCAACACTAAAAATTAAAATTTTTGGTAGCGGTAGTTGATTCAACCTATACAACCTATATGTATAACGATATTTAAATTTAATATTTTTATTCTGCTATAAGAAGTAATAGTTTTGCATTTGTTGCGACTTGCGAGTTGAAACTTAAATTTTTCAATTCTGAATAAGTTAAAAGTTTTTTTGGTTTTGTTCACTATTTTTGGCCTGGTTGTTAAGTATCAAATTTTACAAATTTCTGGTCTGTAGGACATTAGCGCAGATTATTTGAAGCATCTTTCGGAAACACACTATTCGATGCATACGAGGCGACATTTTGTTAAACTTTAATTTAATTTTAGAAATTTTTTTTAATGAACGACATCTGTCTAATGTGTTAGCGACACGTTCGACACGTTGTGTACTAATTTTCCATGCTGTGATTTTCCACATCTGTTTTGTTATGCAACATTGTGTCTTCCAATTGAAGGTTGACGGTTGGTTACCATTGGTTAACGCCACCGAAGTAGGCAAATTATTGTTTGGGGCAGTTAACAATCAGCAAACTACGTTTTTGCATTGATGTCCGCAGCTACGTGAGAACAACTCATCAACTACTCTTGGCACTTGATCAGACAACTGTACTTTTCAAACCTCGAATTTAAATGCAATTTTTGGATAAATGCCAGAAATTTTCTCCAGAATTAATTTTAAGTTTCTTATTTTCGCTGACCGGATATGTGTTTTTCTTTTTCATTTTTAAAAGGCTAGTCCAACTGTTCATCGCAAACGGATTTCAGCTGATAAAATGCATTCCTCAAGCTCGCGTCATCGTAGTCATCATAGTTCCGTCCTCAAGTGCATCTTTTCTTGTAAGAGGCTAATGGCAGCGTTTCATTTTGAATAACAATATAACTATTTTCTTCTTTTGCTTTTCTGATTTGAATTAATGTGCAGGTTCCAGTTGTGAACGAAAACTCCGAGGCAAAATCATGTCTCGAACGGGATTTTGTCTAGAATGAGAGGGGGAGACGGTTGACCGGTTTTTTTTCGGGTCTCGCTGAGCGAGAGAACCACGGGCGCTACCCCTCCGATCGCCAAGTATCCACAGGCTTTGCGCCATTGGATACCGTCCTGGGGATCGGGGGCTCTACAATTCCTGACGACGCTGCCTTGTTGAAGCAACTCCCAGTCTTCCGGACAGGGAGATAAAAAAACATATTCAAGCTTAGCTGCCTGCCTGCACCTGTCCCGAAGTCGCGGAATTTGAGAGCGCCGAAGAAGCGGAAGTCGACCGCGCTGAAATGACCACTGACGACTACGATTACGGAACCGAAATCGACGAAGCGGATGGTTACGGCCACGAGGTGCGGAATTCGACGACTCTACCGACTACGAAGCGTAAAACGAAGAAGACCGGGACGAGGAGGGTGAAGGCACCGACGCGACCGCCGACGACTCCGGCTCCGAAATCGTAGAAGCTTTGCCAATCCCGTCCTTGCCGTTCGACATTTGATTGATGTTATTAGGTCGCGCATACCCATGACTGCCCGTGTTATCCCACACTTCGATGGTAGAGGATCTGCCGATCTCTTTCGACCAGTTCCGGGTTCCATAATGACAAAACGTATCCAAGGATTAGCACATAGGAGTCTATTCGCCTCACGCCGCAAATTCGGCTGGCTGGCGAAATTTGCTTCTCGTCCGCTTCGGAGACGTTTTTGTGATCGGTTGCGAGACGTGCAAAGGCGTGTGGTATCCTGTGTACCAGTGAGTTGTGCTAGAAAATGACTATATAAACTACCAATTTTCGCTTTTATGGGTCACTCGCGCGCTTTGCACGAAATGCTTGGAATTCAGCTAACCCAAGTAACCGTCGTGCCAGTGGAGACAAAACAGAAAATAACAACGTTGTTCTAGAAGCACAAAGAAAAGAAACGACAGACGAAATACATATCACCACCAGCAGGAGCAATCACTGTCAAAGCACCAACCATCGCCGCTATCGCATTTGGACGACCCTTCGGACTTCAATTGCTTCTTCATATAGTCGACGGTTGTGTTGGAAAACCCGTATTCATCACTCTTGTCCACAAATTTCTGAAGCTCACTTGGGCCGTCATCCCACAGCATCTCTGAGACCACTTCTTCGAGCAACTCGGTCAGTTTGTAGCGATCGGCGAGGATCAATTTCCGCTCGGATGTAAATTCAATTTCATTCAAAAGAGCGTTTCCGCATCGATTCACAACGTGGTCACATTGATAGTAGTCGGCCATTTGGAGGAGCAACTCCACGAATTCTTCTGAAATGAACCACGTCAGCTGGTCATATATGCGGGGAACTTGCCATCGATGGAAACTCGGAGTCCGTAAATGATGGAGACGAAGCGAAGAAAAACGTCCAAGTTGATCTCCTTGAGTTCGTACTTGCCAGTGCATTTCTCCTTGAAGTCACTGTTGAAAAGCGCATTGAAGAAAGGCGATGCAGCACTGAGTTTCTGAAAATTCTCCATAACTTCCGATGTGATTCAATTAATACAAACCGATTTAGAGAGCCAGAGTCTCTCTCCATCGACGTCAACTGGAGCAGCATCGCTCGGGGATTCAATCATCTCGTTGTTGGGATCGGTGAGATCGATCAATTGGAGCCTCTTTCTATCTGGATCTGGAGGTCTTTCAACTCGCAATTCCACTTTAAACATCTTCTTCTCCGCATCTGTGAACACCCAGCCATCGTCCTGCAGATTCAAAAGGCCAATCACACCTTTCATGTTGCAGAAATCGTACGCACACGTCCACTGAATAAAACAGATTTATAGAAAACCGGAGAAGAACGAAACTCACAGGTTTCCACACATGATGATCGATATCAGAGATTCTTCCAAAGTCTTCACGAGTCCAAATTGAAGTTTTCTTCGCGCCAATGGGAGCGCAGTGGAGTGAGATGTTTCGAAGACCAAATTGGAAGCGACTGTCAAAGTACTGCCCAGTGACGGACCTAAACACGAGGGATTAGCTGCGCTGTTCATAGTTCTAATTACCACTCGCATAGATCAAAGTCCACCTTCTTCGGCGTGAAATCAACCCATTCCTTGCGTTCGGAGTGCTCGAGCTCCAAAATAATCAATTCATCGAACGCGAGCATATTCAATCTGAAACAAGTGATTTGGCATAGCAAAATAAAAGAAACACGCAGAAATAGTGAGAATGCGAAGATGTGAGCCTTGTATCGGTGCTCGGTCAGCAACGTAAATAGTCCTGGGGTTGCATGCGGATGAGCGAATATTGGAAATCGGCATCCTGTGTTGGCATCCTCGCTCATCGAAGAGGCATGCCTCAATGTTACCGACTTTGAGCTAATGCGGCGCGCCTCACAGTGACGCTTCTCACAGCGCTGGGACGGGGACAAACAACAGTAGAAACACATGCAAACTGAATACACAGCGACTGCAAGGCGAAAGCGAAATAGAAGCAGCGATACAGGCCGAAACCTACATGAAAAAAATTCGTCAAGACCGAAATACACGAAAGAATTCCACTGGAAACACAAAATCGTTGGCGCGAAACATTTGCTGCCTTGTTCCTCAGGAACCATTGTGTTCTGCGCTTCCTCGACACCGCTCCTCATCGTGTTCATGTTGTCAACGAAAACTCGGAGGCAAAATTACCCGGAACGCGCACCACACACCGATCATCGGGGGGAGTTCAAACATCAGATTCTCGAAAAATCAGCCGCGCAAGATCCACTTGTCAAGCTCATGCGGAAACGACTAAAACACAGATACTAAGGAGATAAGAGAGACCTAGCAAACGAACAATAAACCAACAAAAACATTTCTTCATTCGGACAAATAATATGCAAGCATGAAATAACAACAACATGGAAAACTAGCGATAGAACCAACAGGCAGCTCAGCAATTGTTTTCACCAACAGGATCCTCCGTCGACTGCAATTTTTCATCATGGCGAGCGTTCTCGACAGCTTGGGCGCACTGGGTAATCGCACTGACAAGACCGCACACGAGGTGGATCAGAATCTCTGCGGTGTGGCCGATCACAGAAAGAACGTGACACCAATAGAGAACGAGCAAAATCAAACTATTACGATGGTTGGCTACGTAAGTGCAATGCTGATAGTCAACCGACCGATAGATCAGCTTCAAGATAGACTGGTCTTTTACATTAGCATAGTACTCAGAGAGGTAACCGTCCTTTTGTTTGGTAAGCATGGCCGGCATAGGGGAGACATCGCTGCATACGGACTTGGCGACATCATAGCCCCACGTAAGGAAACTAGACTCTTGAAGGTACGGTTTCGGCATGGACATCACTCCAATTCCAAACATCTGAATTAATTAAATTGCAACCACAAAAAAACGGC
Source organism: Steinernema feltiae (assembly GCA_007213375.1). NCBI lineage: Eukaryota > Metazoa > Nematoda > Chromadorea > Rhabditida > Steinernematidae > Steinernema > Steinernema feltiae. The sequence continues at coordinate 28,601 of MQUG01003498.1, forward strand.
ATTTCGTACCGTAACCACCGAGATGATGACGAGGATCGTGCTAATCAACATCCGTTTGCGATTGTCACTGACGCGCTGTTCATCGTGGAAGCGGCTATCTTCAATGCACTCCCAAACAAGAAACGGCAAACCAGAAAGCAGCAAGGAGAGGATGAGAAAACTGGGAACGTGCTGGAACAAAAACTCAATTTCCACACATGAACTCAACAAACCTTGGCGAGGTGGTCAGATCGAAATCCAAACTCGTGGACGCTACTGTTGAACGTTGGCATTCCTTCAACCGTTTTGCACTCATAGGTCGTCAGAATGTGCGTCTAAAGGCAGCATTAGACGAAACACGGCCATTAAAAACAGATTTACCGTGATAAACGAGAGAAGGAGGCATACGGCCACCACCTGTACCATCCGACTTGCTGGAGCCATAATCGGATTCATGACTGTGAGCCTGGAAATAGAGAGATCGTGGTGCAATCAGCTCACGGCAAAACAAAAAAAAAGCGGATTTCAAGGAAAAGTGCCGCGTTTCACTTGAAATATCACAAAAATAAATGCAACCAGATTGGAAACTCTCTTCTGTGGGCTTTCGCGCGCCCAAACACAACACGGATCTTCTCTCAACCGCAACTCACAAGAGAATTCACATCGCAGACGCAAAACAGCACATAAACCGCGCAGCTTTCGAGGTGACCGGGCGATTCTACCTAGATTCCACATATTTAGATCAGCAAATCGTTTCCGCAGCCAACGGACGCGAAAGAAGAATTGATGAATTTAGAGTCTCCCGCGCAAAAAATAAGCAGCGAGATCACCTGGAAAACTCATATTTTTCAAACGTTCGTGGGCGCGCCTCTTGCGTTCAGAGTTCTTCGATTCGCGCGCTAGGAACAGATGAGAGAACTCTAGTAATCCCAATTCTTCTCGCCGGAGGCATCAGCAAAACAAATTTATTGTGAAAGTCGAAACCGCGGGCATTGCCACCGAATAGAGTGCGCCCGAGACGGCCACATCAACGTCATTCGACGTAATCGGATTCATCTGGAAATGCAGTACACAGAGATCAATGCAAAACACAACTATTAACGCCCAAAAGCCAAAAAAGTTATTCTTAATCACAACAATCCCTGTCGTTTGAGATCTTCGTATGTTAGCCGATTGACAACATTTCCCAATGAATCTTCAAATTCTTCATCCACTTCGGGATTCCATTTATTTTGATCCTTGTGGACCTGGAGTTTACGCCATAAGCCGACAGCCTCTTCAATTTTTGTAATGTTGGCGAAATGAGCTGTATTAGGGATGCCGAGACAACGCATACCATGAGAATGTCGCCATTCCTGAAAAAAAAAATTATGAAACGCAACGTAAACTTAAAGCAAAGAACTTACAGTAAAGTGCTTTTGGAAAGCTTTGGGTCCTTTGTAGGTTTGGTTACCACAAATTTCACACGAGTAACTTATGTTCAATCCGTGTAATTTGTACAGCCAATAAGGTATTGGTTTACCATCCCAACCAAGAGGAAGATTTTTAGGATTGTAGGGAACATCCTCATCACCCTCCTTTTCCTCATCAGATTCAACCACCTCGTTTTCCTCCTCGAGGTCATCTGTTTCTCCAGCAGCCCGTGCTTGCTTCCTCTGTATGTTTTCTTTGGTGGCTTCACGCTCGTGATAAACTAGCTCTGCCAAGCGAAATATGTGCGCCTCAATCTTGGCTAAATTCTGCTGCCTGAGATCTTCCTTGATTTGCATAGCTGATCTTTTCTCACGAAGAGTTTCCGCTGCAAGCTGTTCCATCGATTTTCCTTTAGTGGCAAACAATCGCTCGGCTCGTTCTTTCAAGGACCTAAGAAATTATGCACATTGACAAGTTTAAAAGAAAATACAAATCTCACCCTCCGCATTTCATATTTAGTGCTATCAAAGCAGTCTTCAGACGATCGAGACCTAGACTTTCCATTTCCTTGGAGGTGCTAAATTCTGACAAGTTCAGAAGCGCTCCGGCGCTGGCAAGAGCAGTTTGAGGTTTATCCTTGCTCCATCCTCTGCACTTGCCCTGCTTCCAGTTTGCATCGAATTCAGCATCGAGACGATCCATATCCTTTTTAATGTTGAAAAGAGGTTTCACACGCATCAAGAAATCAGTAAGATACGCTTCCAACTGAACAAGGTAGTCTTTGTAAGCACCAGTTTTCTTTGTTGATTCCTTTGGAATATCCTCAAGCCGATCAAAAGTCTTGACGTATTGGACATAGTCAGTGCGCTGAAAAACTCATTACTAACAAAAATTTTGAAGAAAGCTCACCTTGATTCCCTTCAAATTCATGTACGTTTGGAAAAGCGCGTTGAGGTCCAGGAAACGACCATAACCTTCTTCGTCCGCGAATTTAACCATCTCGCTTTCAACGCGGTCAGGATTTTCAATGCTGTCAATGAGCTCTTGAAATTCAATATGCAAAGGAACAGCAGTATCGCCAGGATTGCAACGATGCGCGTCCTTCAGTGCCTTCAGACGAGAATAGAAATCAGCAAATTCATTCGGTCCAGCAATAGAGCGTAGCTCCTTGGCTCGTTCGCCATCGCGATCATCATAAACTTGGAGCAACCTGTCAGTCGATGCACCGTGACGTCTGAGGAGTTCCTTCACTCGATGATCGGAATTAATTTTGTCTTTGTGCTGAAAAGGAAAGGAGGGCTGTGAAGCACGCAATGTAATACAAATTAAACTTACAGATCGTTTTTCTGCCAAAAATTCCTTGGAGACCGCGTCGACAAGCCGCTCACGTTCTTCGTGCAAATGCCGCTGGACTTCAATTATAGATTCCATGAGCACGACGCTTAGGTCTGAAAGTAAAGACCGCGATATTAAAGGAAAACTGTAAATGTTTATCGAAAAGCGATGCCAAGGCCGCGAAGCAAATGCAAAAAGTAAAAAACACGACCACCAGAAACAGATTTACCGTGATAAACGAGAGAAGGAGGCAAACGATCACCACCTGTGCCAGCCATAATCGGATTCATGACTGTGAGCCTGGAAATAGAGAGATCGTGGTGCAATCAGCTCACAGCAAAACAAAAAGAAAAACGGATTTCAACGAAAATTGCCACGTTTCACTTGAAATATCACAAAAATAAAGCAACCAGATTGGAAACTACCTTCTGTGGGCTTTCGCGCGCCCAAACACAACACGGATTTTCTCTCAACCGCAACTCACAAGAGAGTTCACATCGCAGACGCAAATATCGGCACATAAACCGCGCAGCTTTCGAGGTGACCCGGCGATCGTTTCCTGCAGCCAACGGACGCGAAAGAAGAATTGATGAATTTAGAGTCTCCCGCGCAAAAATAAGCTAACGCAGCGAGATCACCTGGAAAACTCATACTTTTCAAACGTTCGTTAAGCGCGCCTCGCGCGTTCAGAGTTCTTCGATTCACGCGCTATGGACAGATCAGAGAACTCCATAAATCTCCAATTCTTCTCGCAGGAGGCATCAGCAAAAACAAATTTATCGTGAAAGTAGAAACCGCGGGCACCGCCACCGAATAGCGTGCGCCCGAGACGACCACATCAAGACGCGGTTTATCGGCGAGAAAGTTGGTTTTGAACTCTCCATTCGCTTCACACCCGCATGATTTCAGATTCGTGCTTTGATCATCTGCAAACTCTCGCGACTCTCGAGCTTCCGCTGATTCCGGAAACAAGAATCGCGGAACATTGAAGCGATGGCTGACAAGAAGGCGTCTCCGCTGCCCCCGAAACGCGCGCCCAGAGCGACCATCGGTAGACCCGCGAACAAAAGCGAGTATGGTGCCACTCCCAACGGAGCGCAAAGCCAACGCATGACCGCCACGGATGGATCGCAAAAGTCTCTTCGCCGGTAGGGGAAAAACGCGGGAAAAGTGGAAAAGACTTCGGAAGGTGAGTCGGTGCTTGCAAACGCCGCAAATCGATCAGATCCCGAGTGAACGGTCCAAGATCGTGATGAAGCGATTCGCCGCGATGACGATGCAGAAGGGAATCCAAGCGCTTCTGCAAGAGTTTAACGACTTGAAGATCGGCTGTCCGTCCGCCGCGCTGAAAACGTTTTAGGGAGCGCATAGTAGTTTTCCAACATCGCGAAGTTCGGAATTTTGGTTCAGATTCAGAAGTTGTATTCAGCTGTTTTATTCTACTCTAAAACGAAAGTGGGCGGTAGTGAAGAGTTTCCGCTAGCTTCCGCTTAACAGTTATTTGCAGAAATGAGGATCCTGATCTCCGTGAAAGGTATGTTACTTTCTAAGTTCTCGAATTTGTACAAAAATTGAATTTTCTTCAGGAAACCACTGGAAAAAGACCACCGGCGGCAACAAAAAGCCGATGAACTGGTCGCTGAGGCCCGGCAAGAACTATTGAGCTTACGGTCCTGGAAACCTCCCCAAAATATGAAAGATGTCTGCGTTTTGTTGAAAATCTCGCCGATATGGCACAGCTTCATTGAGAGGGCGCTGAAAGCCACAGAGGTGTCGCGTGTCAGGTATACTGGCTGTTGTATTGAGCAGTTGATTAATTATCCTTGCAGAGGTGCTAATCCACTGATGAGAATCATCATAAGAAGTTTGTTCCCGAAGTGGTCGAATCCGGAAGAGCTGGCAACACTAACCGAGGTGGTGGAGGCGACAGTCGGGGATGACATCGGAACAGACGAAGACGCCGGGCAGTGAGTTGCGTATGTGGGAGTTTACATGATGTTTGCCATGATCACCCTCAAGGCGTGGCCATGGGCATTCCGCCATCCTAAAACTGTATGTGAGTGAGCTGGAAGATTCATGGGAATCTGCGAAAGTGATTGCAACGCTGCGAAACGAATGCGTGAAAAGGTCTGCGAGGCAGCTGTCGCTGTTATCGTATATTACGAAGATCTTGGAACAGCACAAAGCCAAAACGATAATTGCGGAGAGGACACAAATGCATGATAGGAATGCAAAGAAGAGGCGAAGCTGAGCACGTCAGCCATAACCTACGGGATCGTGAGTTAAACACTGTAAAGCCTAGTACAGTTCTCTATTTAGTTGGGAAACATGTATTATGCCTCAGCGAGAGCGCAGGTGAAATTAGATGCTACACTGGATTTTTTCAATCTGAGAAGTATTCACGAATCTGCATTGCAAGAAATCCCGGCGACGCACCTCCCCGAAATCAATTATATCAGCGGCTGCAGGGTTTACTGATGGGAATGATAATGTATCATAACGGGGCGAGAGGTGAGGCTTCTACAAAGCCCGGCTGACTGACTGGCAGCGCGGACCGCTTGTCGCAAATGGAACACGGAAGGTTATGGTGATATTCCAAACGAAGACGCACAGGCCGTATTATGTGTCGTTTCACCCACAGATGACCGAACGGTTGGAGAAGTACATGCCCATACGTGCCATGTTCTCCCCCTCAAGTATGTTTTTGTTTCCGAGTGGTAGGACCAACAAGAACGGACCGGAGCGGGCACGCAGGAATCTGTCGCGGAAGGTTTCGCAATCATATTCGCATCTGGGACTACCTATCGTGGAAGAAGACGTTTACCGGAAATGTCATACAATTAGACATTTGAGCAGTGGGGATCTCTTGGCCAGCGATCGTTCGGAAAACCGGAAGGATTCAGGTGTGAATCACCAGTTGAACGTTTCAAAGTAAGTGCATTCTGTATTATTGATTAACACTTCAGTCATTCAGCAAGACGGCAACGCGCCATTACACTCTCCCGAAGCCGGAAGAGGATTACATTGCTGACACAGAAACGATTGAAGAGAAAAGCAGGCAATACGACGACCTGCTGAGAATGTTTGGAGACGCTCGGAAAGCGTTCTCGACCTCAGAACATTACAATGCAAAGGTGCACCAGGTCCGGCGAGCTGACAACGTTGTTGATTAAAGATTGGATTGTTATTGTTACTACTTCCTAACGTTACTACTAGTTTTATTGTAAGACCATTTGTTATAAACTAATAGCGTGTGAGCCGAATGTAGCCGAAATGGTCGAGTCGTGCTCTGTGCTGGGTGGAATTTCGTGCTTGTTGTAGTGCACCACTTTTTTATTTTTCTGTCTCATTGTACTTCGAGACAGAGTCTGATTTGTCATTTTCGATTACCGTGACCTGTCTGTTGTCATTCGCGAGCGCGCGTCGTCAGCGGTCAGTCGTATCTGCCATTTTCGTTTCTTTTGCTTTTTCAGCGTCTCTAGGATCAATCCATTAGGTATGAGCAGATACCTCCGAGATACGGTGCCTGCATCAGATACCCGTTGGAGAGCGGTGTAGGCTGCGCATGCCTTGCGATTGCTAATCGCATGTTGTCCAACGACCCGGCCTTGTTTGCGAAACTGGCGGGTGGTGATGCTCTTGGCGGGATCATCAGGCGTTCCATCAACGCTAGCCTGGAAACCCTTCGCGCGGCTCTGGTGGCCGAGGGGATCAAGAACTTCCGCACACCTCTGGATCCACGGAAATTTATGTCCAAGACGGTCTGGTGGGTGGGATTGTGTAGGACCAAATTTTAATTGTATAATCGTTACAGTTCGTACAACATTCGCAACGATTCCGTTATGGTGGTTCTCGACAAGATTGAGTTTGAGGTGGAGTGGGATCATGCTAAAGAGCAGTATCAACTGGGTGCCGACGCCGCAACAGCTGGGAATGTTCGATGACGGACTGCCGTCCAACAGCGTTAGAAGAAGTTTCTACATCACGGCTTACTTCAACAACTGCGATGTGTCGGAAATCGATCCTGAGTCTTTCGTCGAGTGGCTGAAGAATCTCAGCGCCGACATAGAGCGCCTTGCGGATATGCCCCACGTTATTGTGGTCGACGAAGAAGAGGCACTCCAACGTGTTCTGTCAACGTGCACCGGCTTCACCAATCCGGCGTTGTCCCGCCTGTACGAAGGCCTGGAGCGTCGATTCACCGAGTAAGTTAACATTATTTCTGAGCTGTTAATGGTGTTCTTTAGTGCTGGGATCATCCAGCCACGCAAGGAGAGCGTTGTTGAGGACGAAGCTGCGATTCCTCTGTTGGAGGAGAACCCCACGCCAGGACCTTCCGGTTTTCAAGGCCGCGCGGTGCGCAGGTTTGTACTTACACATATTCCTTGCTAATTCTCGTTTTAGTACTACAACGCGAAAGACGCGGGCTCAACAACAAACAGGACGACGGGTCGATTCCTCTGCTCCTCGAGCTCAGCATACAAGATTCTCCACCCCGTCAGACGACGACAGAGCTCCCAAGAAGAAGAAGGTTCTGCCGAAGTCGAAAGTTGTGGTGAACTCCTCCTCCGCTGGCGAGTCTGATACCGATTCGATTCAGAATGCGGGAAGTTCTCAGAAAAAGGGTGGTGGTGGTGCTCAGGGTTTATCCCTTACTAGCTCACACTCGGAAACGCCCGATAACGCTTCGATCCAACCCGAAGCCATTCAACAGCTTGCTCGCAATGGTACGCCGCTTCTCTCGGACGACGTTGTTGGAAATCACGGTCCTGAAGTTTACGAATCTCCTCCTCCTCAATTGGATGAAGTGGTTGGATATGATCCTTTGCAATGTCAAAAGCTGTTCGGAACTTCAGGTGGGTTTATTGAATACAACGCGTGCGCGGGTAAATTGAAAACACTTATCACTACTTACAATTAGTTGATGTTTAAAGAATACCGTACCTTACGCAGGAGTTGAATTTAACCAAAACCTACAGATTTTACGACAGGACGGTACGGGCCATATTTTGAATTGGGACCATTCCTGGCTCCATCCTTCAATTAAAAATTGACTCGCCACATTATCGGCAAAGATCGAATTGGAAGTGCTGGTTTATTTGTTTATAGTCATTACAAAAATTCTTTCATTATTCTGGGAACGCTGTGTCTGAGCACTGTTGATTCAATACGTTCACGTACGGAAACAAAACATTCCCTACATAAAAAAATTCGTTGTTGTTAATTTGTTGTTGTTAATTGTTGTTGTTATTAAAGTTGTAAAAACTTGTAAAAAAGTTGTTAATTAGGTAACTTCATGAATAGTAGAAAAACGTCTATTATAGTTAGAGAAACAACGGCTGTGGTAACACCAAAAATATTTAACATTTTACAGAATTTGAGTGCGTCACGTTAAAAAAAGTAGTACTCTGAAAAATCTGCAGCATGATGATTTTGGACCTGTGCCGTTTTAAGATGACCATTTCGCGCTCAAACAGTACGGCCGGGTTATTTTTTGTGCTGAGGAGCGTTCTCGAATTTTGTTGATATTCACTGTCGCATTGGCATTTTGAAGAACTTCTGATTTTATTTTGATGTCCGTATAGAAAAATATGAAGAAAAAAAAACGCTAAATCAAAGATTCTGTATTTGGCTTGCTGTCGGACTCCGCTCAAAATATTATCTTAATTTAAGCATTTGATTAGCAACACTAGAAAAGGTTTAACAATTGGATTTTTGACTAAATACAAGTGATTGTTGCGAATATCAACTGAATTTGAATTTGAATTTTGAATTGAATTTAAAAAATAAACAAAAAATAAATTAAATACAAAGAATTAATAGATGCAATGGTCAAAAAATGCAACATCAAAGTAACGTCTATGCACGCAAAAAATTGTGCAATCGTCGTTGTAACTAGCACAGCAAATAAGCCCAACAATATCCCAAATAAGCCGAAATAAACCAACGTTGTAACTGGAACAAAGCTCAACTTGATTCGAGTTTCAAAAATTAGAATTTTTTTTACCATTCATTGACTAAAACAAAGTTGGTATTAAAACGTGGATATTGCCAGACCAAAAATTAATCAAGTCACGATATTAACAAGTTTGCGGGAAATCATTTGCAGCAAAATTATGAAAAAAAAAAAAAATTATCACGGTCAGCGGAGCTTATACAGCTTTTGGTGTACAAAAATCAAGTGATTACACCAATTAAAAATGTTAATTGCAAATCTGATTGCACAACTTCAGTGAAAAATTAATTGTCTAATTTATTAACTGTTTCAGGCACTTTACCGGATTACGGTACGCAAAAGCCGACTGAAACGTATAAATCGTTGAAAAAATTGAAAAGTGTTTAAACTTGTTGAATTAAATTTCAATTCAACTAAAAAAATTATTAAATTTTTAAGGACTGAAAACGACTGAAAACAAAATTGGTGTTAAAAATTGAATAAAACACCACAAATCTGAAAAGATTAGATAAATAAAAATTAATAATTAAAAATTGGCCCGCAAAAATTGAGTTAGAATTATTGTGTGATTAATTTGTCAGCTGCTCCAGATCGGCGCACAAATCCACGAAAAGATTAATTGCCTCGCCTCAAGCAGAGAATATTGATTGCTGTCTGTGCAGACCCGAAGCAGTCAGAGGGCGGACAGAGGGCAGAGAAGGGCGTTGAAATTCGCTGTTTCAATTTTCGCATTTTTCCTCAGCGGTTTCCCTATGTTCTCTCTTATTCTCTCTTTGTTGTTCGTGTTGGGATCCGCTGATTTGTTGTCAGTGGAAGAGATTTTATCCGGCAAACCATCAATCAGCGTCAACCGTCCAATGCAACTGCTAATGACTGTCTTGTATGGATCCGACCACCTGGTCAAGGATACCGCTATCATTCTGACCCTCTGTCGTGGCATGGAAGCGCGTGATTTGTGTCTTGAGGAAGGAGGAGACTTGGTTGTCATTGAAAACAGCGCTGAAAACGTTGTCGTTCAGAAAACTGACTTCCGGCCAGCAGTCGTGGATCGGAGCGAAGAAAGATGAAGAGACCTTCGAGTGGGTGAACGGAGCGGCCGCTGAAAACGGCGAGAAGATACTTTGGACGCGGGCAGTTTCGTCGATGGAGGTCGACGGTTGACTTTGCGATGAACGGCACGTGCGCGACGGTATGAACTAAATGACCTTCTGTCTTTCATTTGTGCTTTATTCAGGCTGCTGAAGAGCTGTGGAATCTAGTCAACTGCGATGAAACGCTGCCTTTCATCTGCGAAAAGACGTTTAATTGAATTATTTTTGTTTGTACGAGAGATTTGTTCTGTTGAGCTGCGCTAATATTTATGCTTTCTCCGTTGTGTCATTAAAACAAGAGTTAGAGAATGAGTACAACTCCGAATCCGATAAATAGATAATCACACAAATCAAGTAGATTCGTGCTCACCGTCGTCACAGATTGACATATGAACACGGTACAGACAAACTTTTTAATACAACTTGTTAAATTTTTACAATTTAAAATAGGTCATTCTTGATAATACCGTAGTAGTAATACGATGACAAAAAAACGATTAAATGAAAACGGATTAAAAGTAGAAACAACGAAAGAATACCTAATTGTGTTCAAATACGCTTTGCTTCCGCTCAAATGCAGGAAAAGAGCCACAAAAATTGTATTTGGATTTTGTTGAAGGTCGGCGTTCGGTCCAAGATTTAAATTTAAATGTATTGTTGATGTCACCTTGCAAATAGTTTACGGTATTAAAAATACTTGTATAAATACACAGACATTATTGCAAGTATCAGGTTATGGGGGCATAGAAGAGGGTCAGAGAAGGTGTGTAGGGAGGGTGAATTTAAGATTCACCAGAAAAAGATAAAATAAAAATAAAGACAAAACACTTTAAAAGTAAGAGCCCGTCAGGCAAGAGCAGAGAGAAGAAGAGGACGATGAGATTTAAGACATCTGAGAAAGCCAGACTTTCAGTTTTCTTTGAAAGATTTTAGAGTTCTTCGCGAGGACGACGTTCTCAGGGAGTTCATTCCAAATTGGAATGATTGCGCGGGAAAAGAATTTTAGAAAGCGGTCCCATCGACAAGATTTGGTTGGATGCGAAAAACAGAGCAAGAGCGAGTGATAGAGTCAGGAGGAGGGACGGGGAAGATATCACCAGGAAGAATATTGATTTTTCCATGGAAAATTTTATACGCTAAAGTCAAACTTGCGATTTTGCGTCTTTCTGCCAGAGATTGGACGTTGAGAAGAGTCAGAGCGGCTTCATAGCCAGGGAACGGGAGAAGACAGCGGTAGAATATGAATTTTACAAAGTTTTTCTGGACGGACTCCAACAAGTCAGAGTCTCTAATAGTTTTCGGGGCACAGACAGACGAACAATATTCAAGAATCGGTCTCACGTAGCACTCAAACAGACGCCAAAGGACTTTGACACTTTTCCATTGGAAAACTCTGAACATCATCTTGCACAGACGAGTAGCTTTGACTGAATTGACAGCAACCAAAAATTTAAACAATGCTGGAAAATAACAACATAAATAAATTTATTGAAATATATTACGAAATTTAATAATATTTCAATTGAAGTGAGTCAAAATAAGAACGAAGAATGTTGATAGTTTGGGTATTTGAGCATTTGAAAAATCTAAAATTGCCGGATCAATTCTTCATTTATTGCATTTGGCGTCATGCAAAAAATACAAAAAAAGCTAGGACATCTTCATTTCAAAAATCGGATCCTAGCAATATTGGGCCATTGGGCCAATTGTGCGCATATCGTCACGGGAGTTGTCAGAAATCGGGATGTAAAACTCAATCAAATCTTTGCAAAAATCGTAAAAAGAAGCCGTTTTTATCAAAAAACAATCCGCAAATAAAAAAGGTTTTGAATAACCCTCACGCACCGATTTAAAATGGCCCCTTGAATGAATAATTGCAAACAATTTTGAAGGAATTTTGACCAATATCGGCGGCCAACCGGCAGGAACTGGATACCTGCAAAAATGCACATTACGGGTTCCAAGGTCGTGATCTCAGATATAACCGCAAGCCAGCTATGAAGCATTCAAACAACTCGCGATCAAACTAAATTGTTTCGCAAGATGCACAACATGATTTTAAAGAAGAAATTTCAAGATGTCCTATACTTAAACAAACTTATACAAAAAGTTTGCTTAAAGCTGAAACTTTAGTTAAAGTTAAAGAAGTTGGAGTTAAAGAAGAAAGACAATCTTTTTGTAAAACAAAATCCTACTGTAGCTTACAACGCACAAAAATTTATTAAAATATATTACGAAATTTAATAATATTTTTACTGAAGTGAGTAAAAATAAGTTGATAGTTTGGTTATTTGAGTAATTGAAAATTTTAAAATTTCCGGTTCAATTTTTTTTGGAAATTTTTTTTGAAAAATTTGAAAAAAGAAGAATGTTGAAATTTCGTTAAAATGTGTTTTACCTAAACATAAGTAAGCAGTTCGCGTAAAGCTGAAACTTTAAAAGTTAAAGAAGAATGAGAAGTTCTTTTTTGTAAAAGAAATATTAATGTAGATCAGAACAAATTATAAGTGAACCGAAAACTACGTCCATCGCTTGTGGTTGATGTATTGAACTCGTCCGAAATCCGAAAGCCAAAAAAGAATGTCACACTGAACCTTTAAATGTAGAGTACGTCCAGTACCACGTCTAACACGTCCTAAAATGAAACGTTTTTTTTACAATTTCTGAATTGTGTTACTCTTTTTATTTATGCCCTAAATTTTGGCGACAAACTAACCGTTGGGCTACCAACATGAACCCAAAATTCAGAAAAATGTAATTAAATTAACTAAAACATCCGTTTAGCTGTTTGCAAAAAGAAAAAAATATTTTGACTGCATTAAAATGCGTTTTGGCTAATCTGCCTAATCAGTAAGGGGTCTTTTATACTCTTTTCGGTGTACTTTTCAGTCGTAATAGCCTAAAAAAAATGCAAAAAATGTTACTGAAAATCCATATAACTAAAATTAGTTAGTTTGAGCAAACGTATGCAAAGTTGCAACATCGACATGTTTGAAACCACACAAACCATAAACCCAGCAGTTATCGTTTGGCCTAGTCCAACTTTATTCCAATCACCAAACAACCTTGGAAAAAATCTGTAATTTATTTTCAAGACAAGACATTTGTTTGAACACGTTTGCACGTTTGAACAATCACTTGAACAATAATGGACAATGCCAAAAATTACTGTTTTGCGAAATTTGTGAGCCGTAACAAATTGCGGACCGTTTTAAATTGAATTTTGCCAAGATTAAGATTTTCTCTTTTCCCAAAGAACATCATATTAAAAAATTCGAATGTTTCGATTTTCGTTCGATGTTTCGAAGCAAAAGATAAAAGAGATCAGTATTAAAACTCCAAAACATTGACAAAAATATTTGTTTTCTTTTCTTTGTTGCTGATTTGAGAATAGAATGAAAACTTTCCGTTAAACTGAATCTGTTTGCAGCGGGGAAAAAAAAAGATTATGAGAGATTTTCCCTTTTCCCAAAGTAAAGCATGTTAAAATTCCAGAAATTTCTTTTCTTTGTTGCTAGTTTAACAATTAATCAAGAACGTATAAAGCTATTATTCTTGACTAAACGAAAATGTTGTCAACATGCCAAGATCGAGTTAAAAGCGGCGTAGAATGCTTCATCTATTTGATGCCCATGTGACGTGTACGAAGCCACATGCAAGACATCTAACAGAGCATTTTTGAGAGCATTTTCGATTTAGCGGGCCTAATGAAAACTTTCCGTTAAACCGGATCTGTTTGCAGCGGGAATTCCAAAAAAAAGAAAAAGAATCAATAGGCCAATAATCAATTGTATAAAAACAGCTTTGGTCAGTATTTCATATTTCATCCGTGTTCACAGGTAGAACAGTTTTCGGTTTGCAATCGCCTACGTACAAATCTCCAAAAGTAATTAAAACACAAATAGACATAAATTATCCTAAACGGCTTGTTGATATCTCAACTAGTTTGATAATTATTAAAACCAAACTGAGCGAAAAGCTTTCGTTTTTGCTGTTTAAAAAATGCCTGTTGAATTGCATGGTAGATTTGCGAAAGTGCACATCAACAGCACAACCACCAAAAATTGAATAGAAGTGTCCTTCACATTGCCGTTGGAGAAACGGTTTGCGACACCGGCAATTGTAAAAAAAGTGTTCAACCTTCAACCGATGCGTTGAATCAGACAGGAACACCTAGTTTGACTTTGAGCACACAGGGTGGTCAATTCACTATGAAATGTAAAAATTGTTTGCAAACAAACAAATACAAACATTGTTTGCTTTGTTTGAGATTTGAGTTGTTTGCAAAAGTGTACATTAATAGCACCACCACCAAAAATTGAATCATCGTTGAATCGTTTTCCATAACAACACATTTGCACCACCATCAAAAATATTGCTTGAATGCACTAGAACCTTATAAGCATTGTAAATTATCAGTAGGTGATGAATTGAGAAACACAAAAATCAACACATTTCATGTTAAATTTGTGATGTTAAAACCAGTCACTTACGAGAAATGTAGGCAAAAAACCAAAAAACGTCATGTCAATTGATATTTTTGTTTATTTAATGTTTATTTAAGAAAGCAAAGTTTTCATCATTTTCTACAAAAACACATGGATATGGATATAAAAGCACATGGATATAAAAAAGCTTGGATTGATATGAAAACTAATAAGTCCCAAAAAGAGAGTGAGCAAAGAAATATTTTGTACAGTTCTCAAAGCTGAAAAGCTCAAAAAGCTCAAAGCTGAAAAAAAAATTGGTGCAGCCAAGTTTTGAAACGTTCCAGTATTAGCCGTGTTGTGGTCGAATATCCAATAAGCAAAAAAATTAATATGGGACCCATCTGCTTTTGCTTTAGAACATGCTGTTCGAAATGCGCCAAAAATTAAAAATAAAAGTTGAGTTTTACATTGCTAAAAAAATTTAATAAAACAAAAAAATGACTTCAAGCCCAGTTCTCTGTGATTTCGCTCAGCAGCATCCGAGACTGTTTTCACAAAAAAAACAAAGTAGTTTGTTCATTTAAAAATTGCTTTACAGGTGCTATCAGCAGCTGAAATGATCAAAAATGTTATTGGATGGATTTATCATTTCGGAACTCAATTCACAAGATAAAACCTACAAGCCGAATAGGTCAAGTGGAATGTAAACCACTTCTCTATCCACTAACCAACTGCTGCTTGTGCCAAAAATAATTAGTTCATTTTAAAATCAACGTGTTTCTGAAAATGAGAATGAATTGTGAACGATTCTCGACTTGTCTCTTTGTGCTTCAGTTTCAGCCTAGACAACAGCTCGACAACAAAAAAAAATAAGAAACAAAACGCAAGCAGGAAAACAGAATTTCTGAGCTATTAGTTTCCGAAAGGGAACAGCACTCAGGTATGCCACTCAGCGGTTCAATCTATACTTTAAAGTCAACGAAGATCAACGAAGATGTGTAAGATCTTTGGGTTTATTGTGTAGATGTAAACACAATGGGAAACGGGGAGAGGGGAGCCGCTGAATGGCGCGCGGTGCAAGCTTAAGTACAGCGTACTAAGGGAGGAGCCAGACAGAAAGGGCAGAGGCGCAGACAGGGGCCAGATGAGAGATGGTCAGGAAAGTGATGCAATGCGACAGTGAGACTGACGCAATAGCTGAATGACCAACAATAGAAATTGCCAAAAATTGTTTAAAAAAATTCTTCAGGAAGCTGTTTGAAAAGTCCACTTTTTAATCAAGATGCCTCAGATTTTCCAAAAAAAAAAAATGCTAAAATGGTTCTAAACGGAACTTTGATAACAATGCTATTCTCCGATGCGAATCTGTGAGGTCACGTATTCCTTGTTCGGCATTTCACGGCCAATCATTGCGTTGTTGCATTCAACTCGACCATGGACAACAACGAGGATCTCTGCGCAATGGAGCAACTCGATGCTGGAGCAGAGGACAGCCGCTCGCCCCAACAGACCGATGGCGAGCAACGAGGCTGCGAGTTTTCTGACGAATTTGCCTTCCTCTCGCTCGACATCGTCGCCGACGTCCTCGGTCCACAAGCTGAGTTTTCGGATTGCGTCAAGTTGTCATCCTTCAACAGCTGCTGGGGCGATTTGGTCCGTTCTTGCAAATGCCACATCTACTATTTGGACAGCAAACAGAAGGAGATGCGCGTTGAATTCAAAATTGCCGCAATTCAGAAGAAAGAAAGAGTGCCAGTTGGACGGTTTCTGGCGGAATGCTCTGCTTCGCGTCCCACTTTGCGAAGCACGCGGTCTGCCTGCGGATGGGCGTGGAGGAGTACCTCCGCAAGGCCGAAGAACTCCTGCAGCAGACTCCCTTCGTGGAGTACAGATGCCACGTCCACAAGAAACTCGGATGGGCTCTCTACGTGACCCAGGAGCACGGAGTCTCCTACATCAAGACACTCCACCTGAAAGCGGCCTGGAACTCCCGCTATCTTCAAAAATTGTAAATTCGAAAGTATAGAAAGTAAATAAAATTATTTCAAAACTAAAGTGCCTGTTGCTTCAAAGCGTTTTTTGATCATTTTTGCCTAAGTGTTTAAAGTGTTTAAAAAGTCAATTGTTGCTTCCGTTGCAACGGAAGCAACTTTGGTGATGCCGTCAGCATCCACGCGTCACAAAAGAACAAAGAATACCATTTAGCACCTTCTGTGTGCCCCAGCGTGCTGAATAAGGACTCTTTGAAAGTCAAGATTTGAAGGTCGGAAATGGTCAACTTCCGGCCCTGGTCTTGACGGCGTAAATCTTAGACGAACGAGCGATGGTTTGAACAAATCGCATCGCACTTTTGCTTTCGATTTGCATCCTAGAAGCCTTGGAACAAGAGCCAACGCTGGGATGGCGCGGTTGCTAGGAGTGTTGGAAGGTGGCCACCCTAAAACCCTGACGAACGAGGGACAATGCGATGATGGTCGCACGTCGTGGCGAGTCGCATCGCACTGAATTCTCATTTATATTTGAATTCTCGTTTTCTTCGCCAACGATCGACGTTATGGATTGCGTTCCTTTCGCCTTCTCTCAGTCCGTCTGCGCGTTTTTGATTTCACACTCCTCGATGGCTCCCAAAGCTCGGTTCGCTTGTATGGAATGAAGCAGGTAGATTGAGCTCCGACAGCCGGGTCTTCTTCAGCATTGGCTACTCGAATGGCGCTTGGAGCTACAATTTGCAAGTATTGACTTCCCGTGGACTGAATGCAGAGAAATCACCCTCGAAGAGATGAAACGAATCAATCGACGTCATCTGCAAGTCGTCAGAATAGACTTGGTCCATTTCTTGACAATCAACCCTCATGCGGCCACGCAGGAAGAAATCTTTGAGATCCTCAATTTTGCGTTGAACTTTCTTAACGAGGCTTCGCTGAATGTAAGCTCTAACAAATTCCCAGAGGATTCGCTGTCCCTCCTGCTGACGCGCGCTCGCAGCGTTCCTTTTCGCGCTCTTAATCTTAAGGGTACTCGTGAAGTGGTCAAGACTTTCCTGAGGATCCAGCTGCCAATCCAACGACGCGCTGAAATCTATTGAGCTTCGTGGAGGATTTAGAGATTGTCGAGGAACTCGCGAAGAGGTCGAGGAATTCGCGAACAAGAACTTCGATGATATCGACGCCACTTTCTCTTCTTTGGATTTTGACAAAAACCTTCTTCGAAACTCTCTTTTCGAAGCCGCTTGGTGAGAGGCAAAGAGTTCGCCGATTTAGCGCCCATTTCTCGTTCTCCGACGAGGAATTGAAGGCCTTTCGAAGTGAAGAACAGGAAGAACCTGAGAGCAGAATTGCTTGGAGGCGCAAAGACGGCGTCCGAGTTACAGTAACAAAGCGCAGTCACTATCACCAAGGTTTTTGGTGGATCAAATTCAAGCGTTCCTAAACGCAGATTGCGGGATTTAAACGGATAACCACTAACAAATGATTAAATGCATATTATTGACCTGGCGGTGAAAGCACAAGGCGGACCCCGCACCCGAACCGAGGTCCACGAGGCCGGACCGAAGCCCTCGCCGCCGCCCTTCGACATGCCGCGCTGGGACCGCGACTTCCTCTCCACCGAGAGCCTCTCGATCTCCGCGATGGCCGCGCTGATCAAGGCGGCCAACTACCTCGAGGTCCCCTGGCTCTACAAGTACCGCTGCAAGCGCATCTTCATGGGACTACATCAAGGAGCGTCCTGTCGACTGAAGGCGATGTTCGAGCCGAGGGTTAGAAATGACGTTTTTGTGATGTTTCTGATTTGACTGAATAAAGAGCTTTAATCAGAAAATGCGAGTTTGACATTTGTGAAGCAGGAAACTGCGTTTTGTTGGTAAACAGACGTCATCTGTGCCTCACTCACTCCTTGCTTTACCCTAAACCCAATCCAGGTGTCATTGACCTCCGCTGTCGTTCGTCCACTTCTCTCACCTTAGTTTACCTAAGACAACATGATTTGTTTACAGCCACAAAAGCGTTCTCACACCGCTATCTTCGTCTCTTTGTGCCGATCACAATCACACGACGGT